>VDFB02019314.1:0-20245 GCA_007258455.2 Sequoia sempervirens
TCTTAGTGGCAGAGTTAGTGGCAGACTCTTGTCTCTTGTTGTAGAGCTTTCTAAAGAAGGGGGCAGCCTTCTCTGTTCTTTTCTGGACGGGTTTTTGGTACTCTTGGTCATTAACATTTTGTAGATCCAGGGGAGGGTCTCAGCAACAACAGAGTGTTCTGAAGAATTTGTGACCAAAAGACCTGTAGATTGTTTTCTATAGGCTAGTTAGACGATTGACCATTAAGGGAGGGTGTTAGAATAATAATTCTCTATTGTTAATGGTCAATAATATAATGTTTCTATAGTAGTTAGTAGTTGAGGTAGTTAGACATCTTAAATGTCTACAGTAATTTACCTCCTTTGTTAATACAAACAATTTTAAGCAATTTTCCTAGCTAAATTTGTTTCAGTTCTTGCACCCTCCCTGCAAAATTGCCGTTTTTTAATAAATTGTAGTCAATATATTTTGTTTTATTTTTCCACATTATCTTAAAAAATTAAATTTTTTTTGTTGAAATTGCATATAGTTGCATGCTATTCATAGGGTTTGTTGATTTTCATCCACAAAATTCAAAATTTGGCGAATGTGAAAACAAACATAATAAATTGTATAAATTTGCCCCCAAGTTCAGCTGTACTAATGCATATAATTTTTTTACTTTTAAGGGTTTTTATTTTTCGTCCATGTGTGCTCCATCTCCTTTTGATTTGTTCTGTTGTGTGGTTGTTGCTGTGCATGGGACTATGGGTGAATGGGGCAAACTTCATCAGTACTAGTCTATTTATCTGTAAGAGCAAGCAGGTTTCAATGTTCTTGGTTTTTGTGTTGGGCTTCAATGGCAATGGAGTCAATTAGAACCTGCAATATTTAATTAAGATTTTAAGTTCTAAGGATAATGTTTGATTGAATATTTATAAATTATAATTAATATTAATATTTAATAGTTTATAATGTATTATTTAGTTTAATTTTTTTAAAGATTTAATAATAAATTTAATAATTAATTAATTTTTTTAAGGGGTAAACATTTTTGACCCGGAGCTATGAATCGGTGAGGTTACAAATGGGGGACTTCATCCCCAATATAAACATTCAACAATAACACCCCAGTGGGGTTTGTACATTGATGGCAAGAACAACAACACCATAACTTAATGTGTACCCAAAATTAAATTTTTTGCTTCATTAATGCATTTTGTAAAAGTGGTAAAAGTCTTGTAAAAATTGTCAAAAAGGTCGGAAAATGGAAATTTGCATGTCATGCATGTTGGTCAAAAACTTAAAATTTTCAAAAATTTGACGATTTGGGTCTCTTCAGAGCAACCTTATCTACAAAACCCAGATCTCAGTTTTTCGGCCCTACTTTTTAGGAAATTTTCTAAAAATAGAAAGTTTCTAAAAGTAGACTTTTTCTAGGTTTTTCTCAAATGGATGTTGGCAAAATTTTCTAAAAATAGAATTTTTGTCTTTAGGGCTCAAACTGATTTTGATTGGTTAAAAATACTTCCTGATTAGGGTGGTCTAGTCAGAATCGTCAAAAGATCAGTTTTTCTCTAGTGGGTCTATTCTGCTTTTTTAGAAGCTAAATCAGGAGCTCCAATGTCATCAATGGAGGATGGTCAACTGCCAGGTGTCAGATTCGAGGTCTCAAACATTGCATAGATCGAGAAACAGTGAAAGATGCTCAAGGAACGAAGAACGGAGGGGAATCTGAAGAATCTTGAAAGTTGCAAAAATAAACTAAGTTTGGAGAGTTTAGGCGCCCTTGTCCAGTCTAGGCGCTTGGGATTCTTTGCCTCAGCATATTTTAAGTCCCTGACAATCGAAGCATGGTCAACGGTGAAGTCAGTTGCTGAGTGTTAAGTGGTGAACGCGAAGAGCAAAGAGAGAGTTGAAAAAGTGAAAATAAAATCTAACTCTGGACAGTAAAGGCGCCCCAGCTAGCCAAGGGTGCCCAACATTTCAAGGGATCAGATGCTGGAGTTAGGGTTTGTGCATCCAAGATGCTTTTCTCAGAATTCTTCTGGCTTCGTAGTGAATCTATTAGCCGGGTCACCAGATCAATCAGTTAGCTGGAATCTTGGATCGAATAGAGAGGTTTTATTAGAGAAGCAAAATAGAAATCATGAAAAACCTCAAAAATAAACTAACTCTAAGCAAAATAGAAATCATGAAAAACCTCAAAAATAAACTAATTCTAAGCAAAATAGAAATCATGAAAAACCTCAAAAATAAACTAACTTTGGGATTCATGGGCGCCCCAGCTAGCCAAGGGCGCCTAGGGTTTTGGGGGGTCTAATTATGCTTTTAGGGTTTGCAAAAATCATCATTCTCCTCAAAATTCCTCAAGCTTTCCAGTGGATATCTCAGCCAAACCATCAGATTCGTCAGTTGCCGGCAATTTCAGATCGAATGGAGAACATATCATGAGGAACAAAAAAGGTCAAACTTGAAAGTTGAAATTCACCAAAAAATGACTAACTCTGGAGGAGTTGGGCGCCCTAGCTAGCCAGGGGCGCTCAAGACTTAAGGGCTCAGAAGGTGGATTTTGGGTTAGCAGCCTCTAGAACATTCCTTTAGATTCAAACAAGCTCTTCAACGGATTCATCAGTTAGCTCATCGGATTTGTCAAACGCTAGATATTGCATATTGAATGGAGGCAGAAACATGTGCAAAACGGAAAAAGATTAAGAGAAAGTTGAAAATGTCAGAAAAATGGTTAAGTCTGGGATGCTTGGGTGCCCTAGCTTGCCAAGGGCGCCCAAGCTTTTGAGCCCCAAAAATCACTTTTTAGAAGTTGCAGCCTTCAGAAGATCTTTCTCAGAATTATTTAGGCTATCTGACAAATTTATTAGCCAATTCACCAGATTTGTCAAACATTTGAAAACAGGGATCAAACTAAGGTCAAAAAAAAAAAACTAGCAAAGTTGAAAAACTTGAAAAATATTCTAACTCTAAAGAGGAAGGGCGCCCAAGACTCAATGCCTTAGTGAATTTTCCAATTTTCATCATCCCACATTCAAAACAGTGTCTACATTTGACGTACCTGCTTCCGGATTGGCTTCAAAGATTTAAAGTTTGGAGAATAAAAGCGCTTTTTCATCCTCAACATCTATTTAAGAAGGCTTTTGCATCCATTATTCACATATTTTGCAGGTTGGCGTCCAAAGGAGGAAACATACAATTTTTTGCTTTTCAAGATTTAGAGGGTCAAAAGGGGTGCTTTTTTAGTTTTCTTCATGGAATTGGGATTGGGATGCATAGAGACACGTTTTTTCATGATCCAATCTTCTAGGGCATCACATTTCAAAAATAGGTGGTCAGCTTTTTTAGTTTTCATCGATCTGGGTCCATCTGCCTTTTGTTCCTCTTGAAGATTGGAAAATTTTATATTTCCAAAAATCTGCTTTTTCGGGAAGCCCTCAGTTTTTTCAGAATCTAACGAATTGGGACTCTTCAGAATGTGATTGTCTACAAAACCCACACCTCAGCTTTTTCAGTAATCTGTTTTTTGGAGAAAAATTAGCACCTTTTTGGGGCAGAAAAGATCTCCAAGAATAGAACTAAAAAAACAATAGTTAACTCGAAGCCTTTTTCGAGTTTAACTTGCTATTCTCATTTATGCTTATCTATTCTTTGTGAAATAGAAAAATCAAATTTTTGTAGTTGGAACTTTCCCTACTTTTTGTTTTCAGTAGGTTGTTAGTTAGTTGTCATGTTTTAGTTTTAGAAATAAAGCTTGCAAGTTGGCAAGTCTTGTTGTAAAAGCAAGGAGATTTTAGGGTTCCCTACTCCTCGCTTGTGTATAAATAAGGGCAGCCTTGCCCATTTTTCTTTAACCGTTATTGTGACAACAAATTGTTGAGCCTACTTTTGCCTGCAAGTTTTTATTCAATGTCTGATCACTTAGTGTAAGAGCAAGCTTGCATGCCTGCCTTTTGCTGTAAGTTATTGTTTAGTTCAGGTGTAATCTGTGTCGAGTGTATTTTGGTTTGATCGCTAAACTGTAAGCCTGTTATTGCTACAAACCTGCTGTCCCAAAAGTGTAATCGTTATCAGAAATTTGAGAAAGGAAATCTTATGCTTACTTTGCTCTGATCTATTGTCTCAGGTTTTGTTTTATGTGTTTTGCTTATATAATCTTTATTTCAGTTGGCATCTAAAAGTACGATGAGTCTTTGGGTGTACGTTGGAGGAGAGTTTATGTGAGTTTCTATGTTGAATCATTCCTCGTTTACTTCTAACTCTCAAGCTCTGAGTTTACTTGAGTTGCTAGAAGTGATATTAGAGTAGGCCTAGTTGTAGTTGAAGTTCTAAAAAGGGAAAACCTTAGCTACGACGCAAAGAGTTTTATAACCTTGTGCTCTTAGCTGAGAACAAAAAGATTGGCAAATAGTTTAGTTTACTTTCTTTAAGCATCATCAACAAAGAGGGAGCTTCTTGTAATGTCCCTTACCTAGCCTTGCTCTTGAATTCACTTGTTTTCCCTAGAATTCTGATTGTTGATTAGGTTTAGGGTTTCTTCTTTCCAAAAGGAATGTGTTTCTCTAATGAAATAATCCTAGATTGAAATCTGCATTCACCAATTTAATAACATTTCCACATACATATATATATGTTAGCAATAATATCTAGATATCCAAAATATATTCATAATCATAAAGCAATAATGAAGACATAAGAGGAGTGCCCCAAGTGGATCTGCCCTGAAGCCCTCATGTAAAGCTCAAGAGGATGTCCATCACAATCCTTCTTGCCTAGGGGCTTAGTACCTGTATACTCCACTCATGGCAACACCTTGGAAGACACTCATCCTATTAGGGGAGAGGAACCATAGAGTCCAAGTGGTCTAAGGCCTACCACCTTCTCTTGCCCAATCCTGTATCTTGGGCCTAAGGGGCAAAGACCTAGGTGGAACCCCCATCTTTCTATAACCCAATCCCTAGTCAAGGGCCTAAGGGGCTGCAAAGCCCAATCCCTTGTTAAGGGCCTAAGGGGCTGCAAAGCCCAATCCCTTGTCTAGGGCCTAAGGGGTTGAAAGTGGGGTTTTTAGGCAATCCACTTCAACCATGTTCCATCCATCCTAATAGGTTTACAAGCACATAGGAGACAATCTTTAAACAATCAGATATATTTTCCTTCATCCAAGACTTATTTCATCCCTATAATCAAATATATTTTCATTTACCAATGGTTCTTTAAGTTCATCATTTCCTATGATAATTCTCATTATGCTAAGATTAAAGGAAGTCATTATATCAATAATCAAATTAACAATATCTAGTTCTTATATTCATAATATGCTAAATATTATTGCTAAGTGAATACATCACCTGTACTGTTGTGTCTTCCCATGATTCTTAATTCCTTAGCCACCTTCCTTCAATCTTACATTTGATTGATCATAAATATTAATCTATCCAATTTTATATTATGATCGTAATTACTTATAATGCTCAATAATTGTTCCCCAAATATATTCTTGACAATAACACTTAATCAAATAAATCTCCCATAGTTTATTTCATTTCCAATCTGCTGCTTTATGCAGATTTCTAATTGATTCCTTTTATTTCTGATTCTTACATTCAATGTCTTTTTATATCTATATATTCAAATTAAAGGATACATCTTTTCAAGAGAGATGTCCTTATGAAAAGACACAAACATTTATTTAAACCTTCATTATTGTTTTTTTAAACCACTTTTATTTATTCATTTTTTATTTTTTTTCAAACTGCTGTCTTTTGAAAGTGGAATCGCTGCCCTTTAGAATATTCGTTGCCTTTCAATATAGCTGTTGCTTTTATAATGAAGCCTTTTTCTTCACTAATAATCGCTGCATTACCCCTTCAATATATAAATATTATTTCTTAATATTTATTCTTAAACTAGTGGTTTTATATGTATTATAATATTTATGACTTTAATTATAATAGTTTTTTATTAATATTATTTTGTATTATTTTTTTCTTGTGAAATCTCTATTATTATGATATTTATAATGTACTAATATTAATTGTCTTGTTTATTATAATAAATGTATTATAATTATAATATTATCTATGATAATAATATTTAGATTGTCATTACATTTTTGATATTTATTTGGCTAGTTATTTATATTTCACACTAAAATGTGTTTTGTGATTATGATTTACTTATTTATTTGCATTTTCATGTGTTACAACTTTGGGACATGACACTTCCCCTCCTAATTTGAAGAGCAGTTTATCTGTGCATAGCTCTCCGTTTCTATTCTGCATTCCAGAGGTGTGAATTGAAACACCAACAGTTTTCTTGTGCCCACCATGGGGCACGAGGCATAAAAATTCAAGAAAGCTTACCTTTATGACACGGGAATGACCTTCTGACATCCTATTGCTCTTGTCAAGAAGACCTGTGATCCAACTAGAAGCAATGGGTGATAACAACAATAATGTTGGCATTAATTAGAGACGTCCACCCCCATTACCTTGGGGTAACAACATTGGACCTTTGGCTTTGCGGGAACATCATGAGTTACCTAAAGGGTCAAGGAAGCACTTTCCCCGGTTTCATGACGACGGGAGTCAACATCTTGATGATCTTTCCGCCTTCACAATGGCCTGCGCCGTCTTGCATGTGGGACATGAAGACAGTGTTGTACATCTCTTTGTTGAGACCCTTGTGGGAAATGCTGCTGACTGGTTCAATCATCTAGAGCCAAGCATTATTACAAGCTAGGCAACTATGAGCGAGAAGTTTTTGGCGAGATTCAAGCCTGCTGAAGATAGTCATCTATTGTTTGCCCGACTGGCAAATTCAAAGATGGAGCACAACGAGCCCATGAGGGAGTTTGTAGCAAGATTTAATCGTCTTGTTACACGACTTTCTTCTACACATAATCCATCATCGAAGATCCTGATGAGTTGTTTCATAAATGCTCGTCCATCAGAGATAGCCTTCTTTCTAAAGACGGCAAAAGAAACAAAATTGATAGATGCGCAAGAACATGCCATCGAGTTGGAGGATAATATGATTACTTCCGACAAGATGAAGAAGGATTCAATCAAACATCTAGTTCAAAGTTCTATAGATCCACATCTACAGAAGGTAGCCCATGAGATGCTTGCACTACCACCACCACAATATCAACCTCAACAACAGTATCAACCTCAGCAGCTGTATCAGCCAAAGAGAAATAATTTTCAGCCTTTCAATAATTACAGGCCGCGGTTGCTAGCATCTCCACCAAGACAAACAATTGAAGCTACAACAATATTTTGCTCTTTCCATGAGACTAATGCACATACCGGCTCTACGTGTCTTGAAAATTTAAGAATGAATCAAATTATGGGATACACTGATGCTGCATCAATTCAAGTTTTGGCCCTACACCAAGTTCGAATGTTTGTTACCACAGACAGACAATTTCGATAGTGACTCTGCTATGGGATACTTTGAACCCATTATTGAAGAAAAAGAAGACCTCTGCCACTACTCTCTTGCAGTAAATCATGTAAGACATTCAATGCCTGTGTTTACATGTGCCCTGCACTTGAAAGCGCAAAAGGAAGAAGAAGAGAGGCCAACAGCTAAAGAATAAATTATGGAAGTGGTTGCAACTTCCACTTTTAAAAATTCACAAGAGAATGCTACACAGCCCAACAAAGCATCTGGACCTTAAACTGGTGTCTTGTAGAGTTTTTTGTCAAATCATAACATTGGATGTTTCAACTTAAAGCAACAGATATGATTTCAACATTTGATAGACATCTTGATGATTGATGAAGTATCATACTATCAAACGTATTTACAATTCTGTATATTTTTAATTTTTTTGCATATATATAATACAGTTGTACCCAAGGAAATTTTTTTGTTGTGCTGGTTTACCCATATTTTGTACCCCTACCCAATCCCGTACTAGAACTGACAACTTAGCTTAATAGGATTCTAGCCTTCTTTCTTAGGTTTACTTAGAGAATCTTTCTTTGGACTAGTTCCATTTCGATCCTAGTGCAACTTTCTTGGATAAAGACATCTAACTTTAAACCAAATACGTCTTCTCATTTTTTTAATCTATATATACATGCACTCTATGGCACTTGAGTTAACACTTAATAGTTCAGGAGAAAGAGTAATTCAACAACATTGTATGCATGTCTTTGTAGAAGAATCCACACGTTTATGTTGTAATATTTCCCTATTGGTATTTTGGAGCACATCATAATCTTGGCATGACACTCTTACTCTTTTTTGTTGTAAGTGATACAAAATGTCATATAGTTGCTTCCTGGGCTCAAAAAGGCTACTAGATATCAGCTATTATATTACAAGACATTGCTATATAAATCAATAGGTATGCTTGCATGTAAACATTATACAAGTAGAAATCAATAGGTATGCACCCCTACAAAGGAAGAGACTAAACTTTAACAAGACAAGAACAATGTGAAAAAGTAGATGAAAACATGTGATGATACTTGTAGGCCATAATACTTATATAAAGCTTGATGATAAGAAAATGGGTTTGGATGTGTATATTTTCACATCAATCTACATATGAAAGGAGGCCGACCTAAATAAGACAATTAGCTTAAAATATAGTAGGTCCTTAGACAAGATTACAAACTCCAACAATGCAATGGTATTATTGGGCATTATTGGCTATGCGCAAAGGTCATGAATATACATTGATAGATAAAATAAAATAAAATCAGTTGTTTGGTATTCTGGAGAGGGCCTATAGCCCTGTTTGAGGTGTTGTTTCTGCACTTCACTAAAGTTGCTTATCCTTGAAGTTTACTCCTCTATCTGTGGGAGATGCTTATTAAGCAACTTTTGTGTTCTTGATTTGGTGGTCAAAGGTTTTGTTGGGGTGGTCTGGAGGAGTAGAGGGTATTGTTAAAGCCCTAGCCTGTGCTATTGTTTTTTCTTTATACTTTGTTTCGGGTTGCATTCAAAAGTGGCAACCATCCGCCTCTATTTCTTTTTTCTAGCTTTTCTTCCTCCTCCAATTTAATGGGTTGGGGATCCAAGCAAGCCAAGACAATTGCCCCCAGTAACAGTGAGATCAGGTCGATTCCACAAGGCTTTTCAAGCATTTATGTTTGATGTTCCATTAGAACACTTAAAGACGATATCTACTATGCATGCTGCATCCTTTGTATTTTATTTCCCATCTTCTGGCCAATCCTAATGACACAAATGCTTTACCATCCAACCTTGGATTATTTGTAAGGAGACCTGCTAGTTTGTTGGTCAGTTTCTTAGTTAGAGATTCTAGATGTCATTAACTTTTGCATTCCAAATATACAATTCTGAGGATGCCAATAATGAGAGCAACAAGAAATATCAATTCTCCTTTGAAGTTTGAAACAATGTGCTATCCTCAACCTCAAGAGTGTAGTCATGTTAAGGTGGGGACGTTATTGTTTGAGAACATGGACTTGATCTCTGTCTTGTGATTGGGTGAGCGCTTTCCCAATGGCTGTATTTGTCATTCATGCCTAAATTTTTGGAAGTTGTTACAATGATTTTTTGTAGTGAGGACTATATATTTGAGACTTTGGATGGCACATCTGATATTCATCTGGTAGTTGTTGACCTCAAAAGCTGACGCTCAGTAGATTCAATCCTTGGGAAGTTTTGAGAACGTGGGACCGTTTGCTATCCATAGAACAACCTTTGGGATTTTAGAAGCCGACTCTTCACCTTAACTAATGGGGGGAGGAAAGGGGAAGAAATGAAATAAAATGCATAAGTAACTATTCTAAGGCGATGTGCCATAATGTGTTAATTTCGCTTTAATTAATGGGGAAGGAAAGGGGAAGAAATGAAATAAAACGCATAACTATTCTAAGGCGATGTGCCATAATGTGTTAATAGTATTGCCCATCAAACAACATATCATAATTTCAACCTTGTGATGCTTTACAAAAATTTGAAAGAGTGCTAGCATGATCCAAAACTTTGCATATGTGAAACTGAAACTATGAAAGTTGTGTATAATAATCAACCACTACAATCTCTTAATGAAAACTCAAGGCGTATTTATATTTAGATAGAGGAAATAAAACGCACAACAAAGGCTAATAGAGCACAAAATTATGCATTCAGTCTTTTCTCATGCAAAACTAACTGCTAAGGTTTGAGAAATTATAGAAATCAATTATTATCCTTCTAAGTCTTTTCGTGAAAGATGATGAACAACAACCAAAACAACGCCATGTAGGGCTTAAATAGAAGAACATCCCTCCTCACGATGAGAACTGCAAGAACAAAAAAGATTCCCCACTACCACGCTTGTGAGTCTCGCCATCATGGTGATGGTTGAAACGATCTAACTAGGCAATCATAAGCAACCCCCGAAGGGGGTGATGATGCCATCTATTCCTCCACGATCTCTCCTTGCAATCGCCCGCGAGCCTCATTATTAAGAGCCGATGATGGGCATTCATTCTTCAAGATGCACGCGGGCTTACCATGCGTCGACCTCCACCATTTTCCGTAGTGGACCTGCCAGAAGTCTCGGCCAATTGCGCATCATATATCACTTGCAATGCCTAGAAGCCCCTTCGGGTTGTGCCAACTTGGCACGTGACTTAGGGAAAAGCGGGTGCTTGATAAAACACAAACACCGCTCAAACTTCTCAGTTGGTGCGTGAAGCTGCCATGTGGCAGCCCACCACATTCCATTATAAACATAGTCCTCAAATTTTGTAGTAGTTGCGCGGATTTAACATGTGGCTTTCCTTTGCGCAAAAATCAAATTTAAGCACAAAAAACCATGGCAGCTCGGAAGAAAAGGCATTATTTCCAATAATGCCTTGGAAAAGGACCCTTCACAAAATAAGGGTGCAGTAGACAAAGTCTACAACTTTTGGTGTCTCTTGGAGAACTCTGCCTGCAGAGGTGAGAACCTAGAATTTCAGTCCCGCACACAAAACATTTAAAAAAACAAGAGGGTAGATTTGCTGCACTTAGAGCTTTTGAAGAGCGGATTGCATAGATGCCCATTCTTCCTCAGACGGTTGCACCTTTTTCTTTAGCAGTATGGAAACTTTATCCAAAGTGATCATTTCTTTAAAAGAGAAATTATTTATGGTTTGTGCAACAACCTTCATATGATACTCTAGTTGGGTGAGTGGCAGTAAAACCCCTTCCACCTCGACAATACTTGAGTATTGACTGAGGCCTTGAAAAGCGGTCTAGTCTTGATGTTTCCCTTCCAATATCCGCCTCATCTAATCTTCTGACATGATGGTATTATCTAGAAGGAAAGGGAAAGGAAGTTCTAATTGGACAAGCTGCCTGATGTGCTCCTTCATACCTGCGATTGTTTGATCTAAAGCATCTTATCATGATTCACATTTGAGGGTTGCCTTGTTACAATTGAGAATTTCATTGGCCTTTTTGGCCAATAATCTCTTGTTATCCACTCCCGTAGTAATCAAGGCGTTGTCAGTCACATCGCATAATTTTTGAATCAACATTTGGGCACTTGTGACTTGTGGAGTGACAGAGGAAAGCATTTGGTCCACCACAACACTAATTTCCGTGCTTGCCTCCAATCTGCAATTAACTTGAGCACAGGTTTCAAAGAAGCAGCTATGCCCTTGATTCTCTCCCAATGTGATGTGAAAAGCTGCCGAATCATGGGAAGAATACTAATTTGTTAGGAGTTGCGGGACAACTCGTCTTTCAATTGTTGGAGCAATTGATTTTTGCTTTGAACTTCTTGTTGGAGTTGTTCTTGTTGGTTCCTTTGTCTTGTGACGTCATAAATTATCTCTGATTGTACTGGTAGGGGTCCCTCTGGTCTCTCCTTTGGTTGCTTTTCTATCGGAGCCTCCTTATGGATATGGTTTGTATCAGTTGGCGAGGAAGACTCTGGATGCGCCTCATCCAAATATTTTTCAAATTATCCATTTGTTTGGATAGCTTCATATTTTGCATTTAAAATGTCATTTTCTTGGCGGCAAACCCAAAAATCCGTGATCTCCTTTTCACAATCCTTGCTATCAAGTTTGAGTCGGAGACCTTTGGACATTTTTAATGAGGGATCAAAATCCCGCTTAGGCAAGTAGAAGGAAGGCCATGGGGGTCTTTGTGGACCTACAACTCTCTCCAAATCAATGTAAATAGATGGCTCATCGCTGTTAGAAGACTTGCGAGCCTCCCAGAATGTCCATGACTCATGGACGAATTGCAGGTTAACCTTCAGGTCCACCATATAGCCATCGTGGTCATAGTTCCATCAATTGCATATTACATCTAACCCTAACTCTGCAAGCTTCATGGTAAGCAAATACTCTGCTTGCCTTTTCTTCCTTGATATCCCTCCCTTTGTGAACAAGAGTTCATAGATGGCCTTTTTCTTCTGGTCATATCCATACTCACAATCAACAATGCTTAGTTGTGGGGCCAGTTTCGACACCAAAATCCTGTTTGTGAAATATGCGGGGAGCCTAAACAATTCCCCCTTGAATTTGTGTACTGTGAGCAAAGAGAAATGAGCACCAAAGAACCAATCACAAAACCAATCACATGTCGACTTTTGATTCTTTCGGAAAGTAATAGTCATGTGTGACCGATAGAAGATGGGTCCACGCAGACACTGGGATTCTCTTGGGGACTGGGAAAGAATCCATGATTTCCAAAGCCATATACAAATTGAAGAAGTCCTCATTTTGAGAAAGTAGTAGATGGGCTAAGAAAGATGAGTACTTGAATTTTTGCTCATGCTTGTACGCTTCCAATGGTTGGTGCATGCTATCTGCAATTACATTTGCAAAGTCCATCTTGAAATTATGTTGCTTTCTTAAAAGGAAAGCTATTTCCAACTGGAATTCATAAACACGGTCATCTTTATCTAGGATGAAGATAAAAGCGAGCATAGAGAATACATCTTGCATATCTTGATGAAAGGTCTTATGAGCGACTGGAATCTTAGAAATTTGGTTTTCGTTTCGGTCTCTCTCAAGTTCATAATTGAGAAACCTGAGCTGGGAATTTCTTGTCGGCCAGAACTTTTACATCCTCTTTAGCGAACAGTCTTCTACAAAACGATCATGAGGGATGCAGAGCATGTCTTGGATAGTCGCGACGTTGATTGTGAGCTTAAGGTGGTTTCCTACCAAAGTTCCACTAGCGGGGTTGTACAAGTGGGCGCATGCGGCCAAGGGGTGCACCAGTGGCACCGTGTATTGAGCTAGTGTCGAAGACCAGATCCTAAACCTGAGAGAGTTGAACTCCCTCTTTTTTGCTCTTTGAATCATCCTAGCATGTGTGCCTTCATAGAGGTTCTTGGGATTTTTGTTTAGCTTAGGCTCATAAATTTCATCATCGAAATCCAACACCAATGAAGAGTCTCTATAATGCCCCTTCTTCATGGTCTTTGGTATTGATTTTTTGAGACTTTGTTAGCATAGGAGTCGAGGCATATGATCTACTATCAAGGAAAGATTCTTGCATTACTGCTTGCTCTTGACCAGTGTTAGAAGTTGATTCTACTGGGTCCATGGTTTTTTTCTCTCTAGATTTCTGATTCTACTTCACTGCATGGCGACCCGAACAATTCCCTAGGCACAACAGTCGCTTCTTCTTTTCTCTTTGACTTTGAAAATACTTCACCAATTCTTTTTCAACTGTTTGAATTAAGCAAAGAGGCTTGCTAAAACAACACTCTATTGACCATCATCATGCCAAATCATGCGAATTTAATTCATTTTCTTGAAGATCACACCCCTTAATGGAAAGAGGTACGAGCAACTCATCATACCGTCTTTTTGGGAACCTCGACTGGTGTGTGTTTGTTAAAAGGCAACTTGACAGCTTTTTGCATTAAATTCAACCCCAAAGGGGGGTGTTGAGGGTAATTTCTCAAGATATACTCAAAAGGAACACCAAGGACAGCAAGAGGCTTGGCAAGGAGACCAAAAAATATGTGCGAACACTTATTGGAAGGAAAGCGCATGTAGGCACTTATTTACAAAGGAAGTGCCAAAGGACCAACAATTAATTAAAATGCTGTAAATAGATTCCATTTATTAGAATCTCTAAAGCATTTCCTTCCAGTTCCTCAAGATTGAAAGCGTTGCTCTCTTTGCATCTGGTGATACGAAAAGGCCCCTTCCACAACAAGTCGAACTTGGCATGTTGACCTGGCCTTGAGGCTCACTCATCATACTTCAGGACCAGATCCCCTTCCTAAAAGTCGGGGTTTGAAGGTTTTTGGTCAAACCATTTCTTCACTACTCTTTGTCGGCTTATCATAGCCTCATGAGCCTTTTTTTGGGGTTCTTGCTCCTTGAGCAACTCGGCCATCCTTATTTCCATAGCTCCATTCTCCTTTATTTCGGTGGATTTGAGCAGTTGTAATGCAAGAATTTCCATGGAGATTGGCAGAATAACCACCTTTTTCGTAAACCAACTCATATGGTGACGTCTTTAGGATTTTCTTCGGGGTGGTTCTATCAGCCCAAAGCATTGTTTTAAAATGCTTATACCATTCTCTTTGATGATCTGCGCCAATCCACTTGATCAACCTGATCAAATTCTTATTTGTGGACTCTGCTAGTTCATTGCCTTGCGGATAATAATTGGAGGAGGTCTTTAGAAAGATTCCATGTTTTAATGCGAACTCAGACATCCTTGCCCCGAGGAAGGCTCTTGCATTGTCTGATATTGGTTTTCGAGGGGCCGAACCTCGTTACTAACTCCTCCAAGAAGCCAAGAATTTCATTTTCCATCTGGTGAAGTAATCCGTGGCAGTGAGGATCCATTTGTGACCCATGCTAGATGTCAGATTGATCATTCCGATGAAATCCAGATCCCATTGTGCAAAAGGCTCGTCGACCACGATTAGACTTAGAGGCATAGCTGAATTTTTACATTTGCCAACAAAAAATTGGCATTGTGGACATTTTCTAACCAGATTATGGCAAACTGTGAATAGGGTTGGCCAATAGTATCCCTCACACATGATTTTTATTGCAGTTGTTTGGGCTGAGAAGTGACCTCCTGCGGGAGAGTTGTGAAATTCCTGCATAAGTTTGTCGGCCTGATGCCTGTCCATGCATCTGAGGAGTACTCCGTAAGAGTTTCTTTTGAAAGTAATTCCCTCCACCAGTGCATATTTTGCCCCTTGCAATCTATAGAATCTTCTTTTATGAGTTCGGAGGCTTGCCGAGTACTTACCAGGTACCATGAATTGGGTTCTATCATTGACCCAAGATTTTGCGGCTTCAAACTAGTTCATTAGAATTACCTCGGGACATTCTTCCTCAATCGGGGATTTGTTGGCGTGGTTTTTGTGACCGCACCAAACAGCAGAACAAAATAGTCCGAAGGCTATTCCATTCTCTCTTGATCAAAGTATTCCGTGCGCTAAGATTGCGAGAAAGTTCGCACGTTCAACTCCAAGGTTCCTTAAATGCGAATAGATCCAGTTTGGTTGATGTGTATTTGCTGTGTTCTTACGAGGGGACTTACACAATTGTTCAGACTTCTTGCAGTTAGCAGTTGGTATGATTTTGAAGGGGATTTTGCGCGTATGATTTGGCAATATAGCTTATTCTCCTAAAACTAATCGGAAATGTGCGGAAAGTAAAGGGTATAAGGCCTAAGAAACTAATATTCTATTCTAAATGCAGGATATATGGGGCTTCGTTTCAATAGACTTCAACCAGATTTCACCTAGCCTCACGTCGGACAGCCTCAGTAAAATCGGTGCAATCTTCAAGGGGATAGCAAAAGATGTTCAAGTTATAATTTAACACACATACACCATCAAAACGACGCATATAAGCATGTAAACCACAACCGAAGTTAAACTCAAGGTAATGTCCAGTTGACCACGCAAGGCGGACTTATCATCAACAAGCCGCTAGTGGTATGGAATAAAGTGAAGCTATCTCAATAAAACACCACACATCAAAGTAAACTACTTGCATGAAATTAAGCTACTTGGATCTGAAAGGAAGAGAAAGAGACCTTGCTGGCGGAGTTCATGACAAGGAGGCGAGATTCCATCATCGATGAAAGATCTATTGCTCGAGAAAAGTGTTACACAACAATCTCCCAAAAGTTTTCAAAGGGAAAACTTTCTTTCTTCACCAAATTATGCAAAATGCTCTACAATGCTACACTATCTAGCTCTAATGCTAATGCTCTCTCAATGTCTACTGTCTACTATTCCAATGTCTAAATCTAATCAATTACAAATGAGGGGGACTCCTCCTTTTATAGCTAGCCAAGTCCCAAAAGACGGCTAGGGTTACAATCAATAGAGTGGCCAGAATCGTGCCACCTCAGCCCTAACCCTAAAAACTGCCAGAATAGGGAGTGGTACATTAAATGAATCAAAGATTCCCACTCACTCCCATAAATAGTAAAAGGTAATAAATGCTCCATATTCAGTCTTCTAGAAGATCCTCGTCCAGTAGTGTGTTCCCATTGGCCTTCTCTTTGACTGCCAACTCAACAAATCTGCCAAGTACGGCCTCAACCTCATGAACTGAAATAGGTGGAACACAATCTAACTGAAACTCTACACCGTGACTGAATGCTCGTGCCTTGTACAAGATTTCCTCCAAGCAGCTAAGGAGTCCTGCGTGTTCTGGATCAAAGTGGAGAAAGTAGCAGTATTCTCGAAATCATCCTGTACAAAGGTCTTAACATCTGCGAAGAAAGGCACCAGCAAACCCCTCAAATTATCAAAATTAACTTCATCTAGATTCAGCCGCCTAGCAAATATAGCCTCAAAGGTATTCTGAACTCCATCTATAATGTTGGCCATAGCCTTATGTACTCTGGCTGAATCTGCCTGTGCCGCATCGAAGAAACCACGCCCTGTGATAGCCGAAGAATACCATCTAGAGAAGTCATATCGGTCATTCACCTGAATGACACCCCCATCAATCAACAACTGCAATGGCACATGCCTCAATACCTCAAGGCGCTGGATCACCTTACTCTGATAGATAGAGCGTCGCCCCAAGCATGATCCACGCATCCATCCAGATTGCCGCAATACTAGAGGCACAGAGAAGCAAGGTCCTCCATAGAATTTCTGTCTCGGCCACCGAACTCCTGACCCCATTTATGCATATCACGTACTTACCTCCTCCCCAGCTCTACTAAGCCCGTGATCTGACTCTCACAGGAATATCTGTAGGAGGCCTCTATCAACTGGTACATCTTGCCCTTGAGAGCCTTGAGACAAGCTGAACATATCCAATTAGCATGCTTGTGTTTCACCGTTTCAACTTCTTATATTTTTCCTTCCTTCTTGAATAGCCTATCCTTGAGGGCAAGGAAGGAGTTATCACACTCCTCAACAATCTGTGCACCAGTAGGGCGTCCCAAGTCCAGAGTCGTGACCACATAATTCTCAGGAACTGCTTCATTCCGGTCACACTCAACTCGTGGGACAGCTACGTGAAGGGTACGAGAGCCATCCTCCTCAGTGGAAATCCTCGAAAATTTCCTTGCCTTCTTCGGTGGAGGTGCACTGATCCTGTTTAAAAACTCCTCCATCTCAACCGCTGGATCAATCTCCTCACTAGGGCTTCTTCTCATTCTATCTCTAAGCCAATCGGGCACATCATACTGTATATCGAAGGGCTGCTGCTCCTGTGCCTCGACCTCTCTAACCTGCTCAACTTCCTCATCATTCTGGCGAGGCTCATCGTCCTCAAGTGGCTGAGTATCGCCTGACACTATATCATCATCATCACCATCACCATCGTTCATGGCCTCCTCTAACTCCTGCTGAAACTGAGGGTCAGTAATAGTCCCCTCATCATCCACGCTGATCCAGATTTCTAACAGAATGCGTTGGCACTCATTGTCGACTCCCTGAGTGGAGGCTGAATATCATCCTGTACTACCGGTACCTGATTCACTGCAATCCTCTGATCAGCAAACAAAGACACCTCCTGTATACTTGGAGAGCGTGTCTCCAAGGGTGTTGCCACTGTGACTCGCGGAGGCTCTGGCTGAACTATTTCCTTCTTCCTGGTCTCTGGGCCTCGTGTAATTTGTTTCTTTCTCCCTGTGGTAGGTGTCCTGTGATCTCCCATCATATTGTAAGTCAAGGCAATTGACCTACTCTTCAATCTGTTTACTCGCCTATCAACCCAGGCTCTGGTGAATGTCATAACTGGGATAGAGAGAGTATCCAAATCTGCAACCTCGGGCTCTGACCAATCTATAGGTGGAAGTGGAGTATCTCAAACTGCTGCATAATCGGGATGTACAACATCCATATCCTCGTTCACCTGGTCCGGAACTGGCACAACCTCACACTCCCTGATCAGAGTAATCGGCAACCGAGAGAACATTATTTTCCTTACTTCAATTTCATCAACTGCATCAGCCCAGTAATCTTCTATGGTGGCCTTATGCTTTAATTCCTCTGACAACACCCATTTGATGTTATGATGCGGGTCATAGTGTTGTCGACTTGTGTGATATGAGAAGTGATAAAACTGAAGCTCACTTTCAGCTTCTCTAGCTGCCTGTATCGAAGGACACACCTCATCCGAGTTGCCCATTACAATTGGAAATTCTATCCCTCCTTTCTTTTTCTTCTTTTGAATTTTGTCAAAGGCTAGCAACTCTCTGGATATCTCTAGCATCATTATTCTATCTGTCGGGTACTTAGGCAGCCTATATGGGTATGAGGAAAAACCTTGCAGCCTAATATATGAAAATCTCGGAAACTGTATAAACCAGCACCCATACCTTTCAATTAGCTCCTGGGCATCTCTAGAGATTCTGTGATGTAACCTCTCCTGAAGCAGCCTCGTGATGTACATAGTGAATGAATCGTTGACACGTTTGTAGTAGGTTGTGCTTGACAGGTGCAACTGTGTACATGCCTCATGGATTTTGACGTGAGGCGCTGGGTTCTTTATGTGAAATCCCCGTACCTCGTCATTGGGTGTAACTTATATAAATAAGGTAGGAGCTCATATAAAATGTCTTCGTTCTCCTCAAGCTCAGGATCTGCTCATGTATATTATCGCTTATCATCTCAGCCCAATTGACATAATCCTTGCCTTCTAGCACCAGGTTGATGTAATAAAACATCCAAGGCTCGAAAATGTAGGACTGTGGGCAACCACCAACCCTGCTCAGCAACATGATAAGATCACAATATTCCTGCTTCAGGTCCTCCGCTATGATCTGTTTTGGCAACTTCGCACGAGATGGCTTTGGAGTGCTCATCCAGTGAGTGTTAATTGTATCCATGCATCTCAGTGGCGGTGTACATCCCTCCTTTCGCTCCTGGATTTATAAATCATGTTTACGTACACGGGATCAGCTTCTGTGGCTGCGAAGTAAGATTGGCAAACGCAGCCATCGGGTGACATGATGGAGCCGGTGTTCCTTCTGCGTGGCAGATTAAGCGCCTCCATTATCGACTCGAAGAGCAGCAGATGGGCGTGAGAAAACCGGCCGGTGCATATAATTCCACTCGAACAATGTTGTGCGAGTGGCTGGAAGCCCGATGACTTCCAATTCCAAACAGCCTGTTCTTGAAAGTATCCAGGTTGACAGAGCCCAGGTTAGTGTTCGTCAACTTGCCTAGCTTTGAAATAAACTTCGACTCTGGCATGAATGTCTTGCTCAGCTTCTTGATCATAGCTTGTCTTGAGGCACCATTGTCCTTTCCAGTTGTCCTCGCTTTAGCCATCTGCAACATAACAAACATTCATCAGCAATTGAATTTAATAAAATAAGGCATTGTATAGGGGCTGCAGTCGAATTCTAGAAGCTGCAATAACTCTCGTGTTTGCAAACCTCAGCTTCTTTTCTTGAATAAGTTCGAATTCCCACACTTAGAGCAGATTTCTAAATGGACTTTGATGACTTGGCTTCACTATCAGCAATCAGCAATTTCAATAATTTCGTATCAGCAATCAGCAATCAACAAACTCGTACTTTTGAGTTCTCAGCAACTTACTTCTAGGCGTCCTCCCTTTCAACTGGCAACTTCAACTTTCTCAACAAATCAGACTTCAGCCTCAACACTAGCAAAGTCGTACCTTTCCCAAGCAACTTCAATCTTCAGCAAATACTTCTTCAACCAGCAAAGGCGTACCTCTTCCACTTCAGCTATGCCAATCCTCAGCAACTCAAGGCATCCTCTAGCTGCAAATTTGATTAACTTTCAAGTGCGCCTCTTCAGCAAACTCTATTCCTCAGCAAAATTCGAATTCCTTCAAGCTCTCCAGCAACTCAAGGCGTCCTTTTCTCAACTCAGCA
>VDFB02019315.1:0-30924 GCA_007258455.2 Sequoia sempervirens
TTCAAACATGAAATGTGGAAGATATTGTGAATTTTGCTCCCTGCTGGCAATTCAAGCTCATATGCAACCTCCTCAATTTTCCTTGTGATCCTGAATGGCCCATAGAACCTTGGCCTCAGCTTTTCCGCTCTGTTTCCCTTGAGAGATGATTGTCAGTATGGTTGCAACCTTAAGTACACCATGTCGTTGACTTCGAAAACCCTTTTGGTCCTTCGCTAATCAGCATATAACTTTTGCTGATTTTGGGCTGGCTGAAGATTCTCCTTCAAGGAATTCATGATGTCCACGTTTTGTTGAATCATATCCCTGGCACTCGGAACTCTACTATCTGCAAGGATCAAATCCATGAAGGAACTGGCCTCATACCCATAGAGTGCCTTGAATGGTGACATCCCAATAGACATGTGGTATGTGGTGTTATAGCAAAATTCTCCAAGATGTAGCCATTTCACCCAAGCTGATTGCTATCCTGTCACATAATTCTTCAAGTATCCTTCAATCCATTTGTTCACTATCTCTGTTTGCCCATCTGTTTGAGGGTGGTAGCTTGTGCTAGGGGTCAACTCTATGTGAGCCAAACGGAAGAGTTCTTGCCAAAACAAGCTGATGAACCTGTTGTCCCTGTCACTCACAATATTTCTTGGCAACCCATGAAGTCTAAATACCTCCTTAAAAAACAGATCTGCAACTTGCAGTGCCTTAAATTCTAAAGTAATGGAAAAGAAATGAGCGTACTTAGTGAGCCTATCCACCACAACATAAATGCAATCTTTACCTTGCACCCTTAGCAGCCCTGTGATGAAGTCCATCAAAATGCTCTCCCACTTTTGATTGGGAATGGGTTAAGGGCTGCAACAAGCCAGCTGGTAACACGTGCTCTGTCTTATTTTGTTGACATACCAAGCATTCCCTAACGTGCTGCAATACATCGTTCTTCAATCCCTTCCATGCAAAACATTCCCTCACTTGTTTGTATGTCTTGAAGAATCCTGGATGGCCCGCAAGAGGGGTGTTGTGGCAAGCTTTAATGATTTTGTTCTTGACCCTAGAGTGAGGTACAAGGTAGACCCGACCTTTATAGAGAATAAGCTCCTCAACCACCCTATACCTGCCATCCACTATCTTCCCTTCCAACATATCATTAGCAAATGAATCCTTAGCATACTCAATTGTAATATTAGTTCTCCAATCAGCCGTTATGTCAGTCATGGCACGAAGATAAGGCCTCCTAGAGAGAGCATCAGCTACCACACTGTTCTTTCCCTTCACATATTCAATATCAAAATCATAAGCTTGAAGTTTGCTTACCCATTTCTGCTGTCTATCGTTCAAGTCTCGCTGATTTAGGAAGTACTTTAGGCTGTTATGATCTGTCTTCACCACAAATTTCCCGTAGACCAAGTACTGTCGGAATTTAGCAAGAGCGTGCATGATAGCTAGCATCTCCTTGTCATAAATAGAGAAAGCCCTTTCTGGTTTAGTGAGTTTTCTACTCTCATAAGCAATAGGATGTCTATTCTGCATTAATACAGCACCAACGCCTTCACCTGAAGCATCACACTCCAAAACAAAAGGAGATGAGAAATCTGGAATGGCCAAAACGGGGCACAAACTCATTACCTCCTTGAGTTTGTCAAATGCATGTTGGGCTGTGGGGCTCCACGAGAAGGCTCCTTTCTTTGTCAAGTTAGTCAAAGGTGCTGCAAGCTGAGAGAATCCCTTCACAAATCTTTTGTAGTAGCTGCATAGGCCTACAAATCCCCTCAATTGTGTCAAATTCTTGGGGGTAGCCCACTCCTGTATTGCCTCGATCTTCTCTTCATCCACGCTAACCCCTTGAGCGCTAATCTTGTGGCCCAAATACAAGATCTCGGTCATCCCAAACTCACATTTCGACATCTTAGCATAGAATGAATTTCTCTCAAGGATGTCAAGCACCTCCTCTATATGCTTTAAATGTTCCCCCCATGTTTTACTGTAAATTAAGATGTCATCAAAGAAAACCAACAAAAATTTCCTTAACTGAAGAATGAATACCCAATTCAAGCAAGATTGGAATGTGGCGGGGGCATTGGTTAACCCAAATGGCATCACTAAGAATTCATAATGTCCGTAATGACACCTGAAAGTTGTCTTTTGCACATCCTCATTCCTGACTCTAATTTGATGGTAGCCTAAACGCAAATCAATCTTGGAGAAGTATACTGCTCCATGTAGCTCATCTATTAGTTCATCGATCCTGGGAATGGGATAGCGGTTCTTGATTGTCTTCTTGTTGAGGGCTCTATAATCAATGCACATTCTGAGTGTCCCATCCTTCTTTTTGACCAGCACCACCGAAGATGCAAAGGGGCTTGAGCTTGGGCGTATAAACCCCATATCCAATAACTCCTTGATGGCTTTTTTGATTTCTTCTTTGTATATTCATGGGTGACAATAAGGAGTAGTGATCACTGGTTTGGCTCCCTCCTCTAGTTCTATCACATGCTGAAATCCTCTTTCTGGTGGCAACCCCGCTGGTATCTCTTGGAAAACTTTGCACTTCTTATCCAAGATAGCCTGAATGTCGCTGGGAAATGTTCTTTCCTCCTTCGGTATGCTAGTATTTGTAATCAATCATTCTGCTGCCCATGCCACTTGCCATTCTTTTGGCCGATACTACCATAGGCCCATTTCTGGAAAGGCCCTTGAGCACAACCTCCTTGCCTTCATGCTTGAATTTCAGCTCCATGGTTTGGTAGTTGGTGGTGTACTCTCCTAGTGAATGAAGCCACTGTACCCCTAAGACCATGTACGTGTCACCGACATCAACAACGTAGAAGTCCTCCTTCATCTTGTGTCCTCCCAATGTCAACTCCATTTGTTGAATTCGTCTCATGCACGGAAGGACATTTCCTCCAACGACCAAGACATCAAACCCTTCAAAGTCTTATGTTGCCAATCGCAACTTAGCCACTGTTCTCTTGTCGATGAAGTTATGCGTAGCTCCACTATCGATCAGCACGATCACTCTCTGCCCTCAAAGAATTCCCCTTACACGTAGGGAATGCTATTGTGGTGTTCCTGATAGTGTTGCCAAAGTACTTCCTGTGGGTTTTTCTTCCATTACAAGCTCCTGCTGCTCCCCAAGAGTGTCCTCCTCATTGATCCCTTCTTCATTATCTGCTTCATCATCGGATACCACTTCGATGTAATAAACTTGTCCCCTTCCTTGGCATCTGTGTTGACTGTTCCATTTCTCATTGCAATAGTAGCACAAGCCTTTCTTGCGGAGTTTATTCCTTGACATGCCATGTGGTACCATAGGGGGGCCTTCGGTGGTGGATTTGCCTTAATGAAAGGCTTCTTTGGCTGCCATGCTGGTGTGTTTTTGCTGATAGCCTTCCCCTTTTTGGTGGAATCCTCAAGGCTTAAGGCCTTCCGGATAGCTTCCTCTAACGTTGTTGGTTCCAAAGCCCTCACCAAGCCACGAAATGATTCTGATAGGCCTTCAATAAAAAAGAACATGAGTTGCTTATCCGAGACATCTGATACCATTACTGCAAGTCTTTGAAATTATGAAACGTAATCATTCATTGTGCCTATTTGCTTGAGTCTTGTCAGCTCTTGAAAGTATGCTTCAAGATCCTTCCTGTCGAATCTCTCTGTCAATTTATGTGTGAACTCAACATAAGTGGAAACCAGTCCAAATCCTTGAGGCACAATGCCATGATGCCACCATTCGTGAGCTAAACCTTCCAAGTGCAGGATGGCAAACTTGATGGCTTCTTCTTCAGTCATGGGGCTAAGAGAAAAATAAGTGTCCATCTTTTGTATCCATGATTGAGCAGTCATGTTTCCTGAGCCATTGAAGGTAGGAAATGTCAGCTTACTCACCCTATGCTGCAAATCCTTGTTGGGGCGATAAGTAACT
Organism: Sequoia sempervirens; assembly: GCA_007258455.2. Classification (NCBI taxonomy): domain Eukaryota; kingdom Viridiplantae; phylum Streptophyta; class Pinopsida; order Cupressales; family Cupressaceae; genus Sequoia; species Sequoia sempervirens. Next base: position 3,914 of record VDFB02019315.1, read on the forward strand.
TGGCTTCCTTTAGACCCATTCTTGATGTTGTGAAATTGGATGAATGGAAGTTGCTGCCTTATCTCAGGGTCAATCTGCATATATGCTTCCATGCTGGCGTTGATGTCTCCTTCCACCAAATTTTGTTCATCACTTCGATGATTTGACCCATGCTTGGGTAGGAATGTGGGCTGCGTAGGTCGCCAACCTTTATTGCTTTGATTTTCAAACCCGGGATTATTTGACTGGCTGCCTTTTGGTCCATTGTTTGAGACTGATCTGCTGTTGTTATTCAAAGATTGCATCACTGTTAATATCATCTGATTTGTTTGTTCCTGCTGCTTGGCCATTTGCTCCTGCATACTGGCCATCCTTTTTAAGAAGGCTTCGAACTGGTCATCCTTATCCCCCATCTTCTTACCTCTGTCTCCTATTCTAGAAGATTCACTTGCTGCTTTCTTCTTTTCTCTTTCAATGGCGCACTGATCTCTTAGACTCATGCAAAATCCTCAGGCTGGCAGGGTCGGAGGCTTTGATACCACTGAAATGATCCTAGTACAGTCTGATAGAAAAAATTAACCAAGTAAACTGGTATATCACTGACAACGATTCTCAAAATCACAACATCAGATTTCACTTCACACATAGTCACAAAATGATTCTTTATTTCGAATGTTCAGCAGCAGTACATTTGCATTAGAATACAGAGGATGGTGAAATCAGAGATAAACGAAATTTGGCATCACCCTTTCAGTGGTGTCGCTTCAAGCGATTGACTTCTGTCGAACTCCTGCTGAGTGTTGGAAGTTTGATGATGCGTATGTGATGCAAGATCTTTGGCGACGCTCTTAGACCCGTTTTGTCAGCCTCTACCTCAACAGTGATGTCGCTTCTTTGTGGTGACGCATTTGAGTCTAGGATGACCCTGTGTGAGTGACAACGTCGGCTCTGTTGGTTTGTTATGTAGACTCCCGCGCTTGTGTGTCACGGTAATGGCGGCGCTATGATAGTTGATGATGGACGATGCGTATGAGGCCAAAGTCGTAAGGCTCGGCCGAATGCCTTTGATAATCGCGTCCTCAGTGATGAATGCGCCTTTTGAATTCAATTCCTTGATACAATTTGCCTCCAAAGGATGTATTCAATCTGCAATAGTCGCCATACACAATGAGTGGAGTGTCGAATGGTGGTGGTAGGAACAAATCACGAATTTATTCAAGTGTAGCTACGCCCACCTGAATGATCCTCCCAGAGCGAACTACGTCCCCTCTGAAATGAAGGCCAAACAATGTCCAAACTCGTGATGCCAAGAATGAAGCAAACGATCCAATAAATACACGCCAAAACATGCCGATTGGAAGATGTTGGCCAAAAAGCTAGAAAAGAAAAAACAAAAATAAATTATAAATTCAAATTCAACTACGGCACAACCCAATGAGTTGGCCCAGCCTAAATTTAATTTATTCTTTTTGTGTTGAAAAACACTATTTTCCAAAATTCTCCTGCCAAAAATCAATTTGAAATTACAGGAACATTACATTGGGTGTGAATGTGTTGATTCCAATTCCATAAGATGTTGGAGAATCATGAGCTCTAGTAAAGCAAGAAAATATGGCTTAAGAAGTTCCACGTTAATTATTGAGTGGAAGCCCAAGTATTGTGGGAGACTAAGAATGAATTTATTCTCATTGACCATGCAAAGAATGGTGTAAGAACCTTAACACAAAGGTTTATCTTCTAATGTGGACCCTTTTGAATATGTAGCCTATTGTCCCGAAAATTTGACTATACCATTAAATAAAAGTATGTCCTCCATCTATTTACAAAATGGCCTTATATATTGCCCAAGTCAATTTAGTCATGATTGTCAAGTTTTAGAGTCTAAATCTTAGTTTTGGATAATTCATATTAAAATTCATGTGTAAAAAGGTTTAATAAAGATGTAAATTTGGCTTCCAAGAATTGGCAGAAAAAATCATAGGGCAAAGACCAGAACTGTAGGGCTTGATGATTGTTGTGAACCTAGTAGAATTGTATTTACACGGAATGACACAGAAAACTGAAAGTATAAATGGGATTCAATTACACAAGTTTAAAATGGGAAGAAAAAAATGGCAAATTAAAAGACAATCAAATATACATAAAAACATGGGAAAAAAACTGCAATTGTTATTTCATGCCAAAACTGAAAAAACAAAAACATTGCTTTTTCAATTAAATTACCTGTGTTTAAACCACAGCTTTTTCAATTGTGTGCAGCTTTTACAAGCTTTGACAAAGGTTTGACAGGGTTTTAATGAACCAGGTTTGTTGGATAGAATCAGCACAAGAAGACTGCCGGGTGCCAGTTACTTGCAGTTAACCACAGGTATTTCCCTGTTATTGCTACTGGCTGTGAATGATTGTTTCCTTCCCATAGTGTAATGTTTCCATTTAATTATGGATTGAATCTGTGTGTATAGCTCTTTGTCATGAGTAGGGATGAGTAGGGTAATTAAAAACCATACATGGGAACATTCCTGAATGATAGCATACTAGTCTTCCCTTCTGCTTTGACAGTGGTCCAATTGCATGGTTAGATGGATCTACTTCTATCTCAAATGGCTGTCTTACATTAGGAAGAATCAAGCCTGGTGCACTACTTTATTTATCTTTAAATGCATCAAATGCTATTGTCATTCCCTTCCCAAACGAATTGAAAGTTAAAACATCAGGGTGCTATCTTATAGAAGAAACAAAAAAAAATCTCATTCGTTGGGCAACCCCTAAAAGTATTTTATCCCCATGAAAGTTTGTTGATCATGGCCAATTTACTATTACACCTTACCATGATTAATTTTATTCTTTTTTCTACAACCATATCCTAGGTACACTAGGGTGGTTTATGCAAACCCTCATTTCTTAAGATTGAAGTAAACCTATTTTTTTCTCATCTTTTTTAGTACGTTTTCAGTGTGTTCTATTTGTTTATCCCAATTGCTACTAGAATATCATCAAGATAAACAATGACAAAAACATCATAGTAACTCACCGATTATTCTCACGGAGAAGGCTGGTTCATTGCACAAGTCAAATTGCAGCACCACTCATTCATACAACGTCTGCTTCGTCTTGAAGGTGCCCTTCCCTACATCCCCCTCCTTATGTGGATTTAATAGTACCCAGATCTGAGATCAAACTTTATGAAGCGCCTGGCATGCTGAAGTTGGTCGATAAGGTTATTAATACTTGGTAAAGGATATAGGTTCTTGATTGTAAATTTGTAATCTTGTTATATTCCCTATGACCAACATAAATTCTCCAACTGCCATATTTTCTAGTTATAACTACAATGGATTTATCCACATTGCACAAAGTAAAATCCTCAGGCGGATTAGCCCTTGCTCCAAGAGCTCATGAACTTGATTCTTAGCCTCATCTTCTTTAAACGCATCCAATATGCCCTCCAAGTTGTACTTCTGCTTTTTGAAGAGGCTCATCTTTTTGGCATCTATGGTTATGGATGGCATCTTCTGACTTTTTTCTAAGCATTGAAAGTACAAACTTCCGAATTTCTTGCCCCAATCAGTCGACTTGATTAAAACTTACAAGTGAAATCTTCTTTTTGCTTTTGTAACCATTTACAACAAACTATTGACTCGAGCAGGCAAGTTAGCAGCCACATTTTGGTCTAGCAGGAAAGATCTCTCAGAAACAAAATTGTATAGTTTTGGTGCAGGTTTGGTAGCACGATAGAGCCAAATCATGGAATTATGTATTTTTATTTTCAGATGTAAATGGTACGTAACTTTTGAGGTCACATATTAGATGTAAGACTTAACAGATGGTCGTGGCAGCATTGAGCTGAGTGCAGACCTGTATCATAGGTACACTATAGTAACATGATGTGGTCATCTATGGAAGTAGCAACTCTTTGAAATGTAAGTATGCATGTCTCGTTTCTGACTATGCTTCACGGTTCTGTGAGCTTTATACTTATTTTGTGAGGCAAGAAATGTTTTCTTTAATTTATTTATGTACAAAGAAAAAAGAAAATTAAGAATTTAGCAAAATGGATATCTATTGAATTCCTAATTTAAAAATACAGTTATAAGATTAAAATGATTTTTTTTTCTTTAAAATAAAAATTCCATATTTATATCTGTAAATTTTTTTAGATAGTGGAGAGAGACTAAAAGTTTTCTCCACCAACTTAGAGATTTTTATATAGATAATTTCTTATCTAAACATCTTCTTTACCATTTTAAAAAAAAATTATCACAAAAATTTAAAAAATTCATAAGAGCCTTTACTTTAAAGTGGGCTCCTAATTTTTCTCAACTGATTAAAAACGTCCCCTCCATAGGACTGTATCCTTATCTCTGATACTAAACAATAAAATGGTAACGACTCATGCAGCCAATGCTGACGGGTACAAAAACATATGGGATTTTCACCCTCAAAAACCAATAATTTGGAAGTCAGTTCACCATGAATAAATAATTTGCAGGGGATAAGATAACTAGGTCAGAACTGAATACCATATACAACACAATAGGATATAGGAAGAAGAAAGTAGAGAAAATTAATTCGATTGAGAAGTTGGTGGCAGAAATTTACCAAGCTGGGGCTTGACTCCAAGAAGAACAACTTGACATTCTTCGACAAGCTTGGCATTGGAAGGAAGAATGGTGACGCCGAAAGAAGAAAAGGCTTCGCGACGAGGAAGGCGGCTGTGGGCAGTACGCATGCGTGAGGAGGGAAAGACACCGGCATTGTGCAGCCCCCGCGCGATGGCCTCCGCCATCTTTCCTGCTCCGAGGAATCCGATCTTCAGTTCTCCTACTCCGCCCATCTCTGCTCACAAACTCGCTCTCCTTCCCCCTACCAAGATTGTATTTGAACTCTCTTAGGTGGTCCCATGGAGGGGGCTTCCTAAAAAATTTCAGTGGGTGCTGCTGAGAGTTTTTAGGAATATTTTAAAGCTGGTGGTCCCATGAATTCAGTTTTGCAATTCAGCTTAAAAGCTTGAGCTCCAAAATTTAAGGAACAAACTGGAGTATTTTGATCAAAAATAAAAAATAAATAAAAATTCTCTCATTTTTTGGTTTTTTTAGGAATTTAAAATTTAAGTGATAGACAACTGATAGAAAAAATTACTAAAAAATTCCTAAGCTGTAGGGGCAATTTCTAGCCCCACCCCAATTTCACCAGCTGAAAGATGCATTCCTATACTGTAGGGGCACCTATTTTTCTGGAAAAGATTCCAATTAATCCCGTAGCACAATTTTTTTTTTCCATGGGACCTTCTGCTCCATGAAAATAGAAGCCCAAGCCCCCATGGGACCTGAGTTAGATATATGATACAAATTGTGGCTAGGTGCAATCGTTCATGTGGGATCATTGAAACAATTGTCCTCCCCATTTCAATATGACTAAAGTTATTGATGAGTTGTGCACAACATTATAATTCTAATATAAGGTAAATCTTAAACTCGTCACATTAATAAGTATTGCAAGTAATGCCAAAGTACATGAATGATATGCTTCGTATACCAGATCATGAGGTTTATGTTGATACAACTATTGACTCGACTAGGGAATATTTTCAAGGGGGACTATATGTATCTATGAAAATATGCAACAAATATTGGCTAAAGAAGTCTATGTAAAATCTCCTTCTATGTTTGAGCAATATTTTTCGATTACTTTACCAGTTTGACAGGTGTTAACATTTTGTCAAACATTTAGAGTGCAATAATATACATATGCATTGGATTTCATAATGCAAGGAACAACAGCAAATTGACTCTGTGGTTGACTCGGCATATCACTTCTACTTTCATTACAATGGTTACAGATTACAATATCACCAATGCACAGTTCTAAATCTGAGTATGCAACTAGACTGCAACATTCATATTCTGATTTGAATCCCCTTTTATAGACCTCAATAACAGCACTAAATATATTCAGGAAATAATGATAGTCTAATACATATAATGTGAAAAATATGCCTCCTCTATTGGTATTGTGAAACCCAACAATAAATTCACTATTGTTTATACTCAGGAATTTGAATAACAGAAGTTAAATTACTGAAACAAATAACTAAAGCATGCACAACACCATTCACTAAAATACTGAATGCAGCAGAAAATTAGAGAAAACTCATCACACTTGACAGTGATTTACCCTCGAAAACCCCTAACTCTGGGGAAAAACCAGCATTCAATGAGAGATTTTATTATAACAGAAAAGAAGAGATTTACAATAACTGCCAGTAACTTGGCATCCACAGCAATACTGCAATCCTGGATAATATTTCTACTCCTTCTGATCACTCCAATCTCCCTTTCTCTTGTGTCATTCCTGCAATAAAGACTTTATCTGTATCTACAACACTCATATCGATCTCCCTTTTATAACCTCTCATCACCTACGGTGGAGTAGAGATTAATCGAAGAAAACAAAGTAAAGTTGTTTGCTAAAAAGGAAATTTCCAAACTTGGTAAGTGCATTGCAAGATAAGGCAGATAAAAATCAAGAAAGATCTAGAGATGTCTATCTCCATAACTGCTCTAGCCTGGGTGACACGGTTCTAGGCTAGAGACACCTCCGAGCTACATTTTCAACACTCCCTCTTAGCGAGGAAGGTGTTCTCTACTACACCTAACTTGTCCCTGAAGAAGACAAACTTTCTTTTCATCAAGGCCTTCGTTAAGATGTCTGCAACCTGCTCATCTGTAGATATATACTATAGTTGAACTAATCCACGTTGTACACAATCCCTGATAAAGTGATATCTGATGTCAATATGCTTTGACCTATCATGAAACACAGGATTCTCAGAGAGTTTTATGCAACTCTGATTATCACAGTGAATGATGGTCGATTCTAGCTCCTGACCAAACAATGCCACTAACAGCTTCCGAAGCCATATGGCCTCACATGTTGCCATGCTTGCTGCCATGTACTCTGCTTCCGTAGAGCTTAATGCAACAGACTTTGTTTCCTGCTGTACCAAGAGACAACCCCTGATCCCATGCTGAAACAACACCCCGAAGTTCTTTTCCTGTCTACTGCATTACCAGCCCAGTCTGCATCAGTGTAGCCAATCAACCTGACACCATCACCCCGAGTATATCTCAACCCATACTCAACTGTACCACATAGATACCTCAGCACATGCTTTGTTGTTGTCCAATGTACTCTCTTTGGTTCTACCATGAACTAACTAAGAGAGTTGACTGCAAAGCAAATGTCTGGTCTTGTATTGACTAGATACATCAATGACCCAATAAGCTGTCTATACAAGGTGGGGTCTACTGCCTCCTGCTTTGATGCATTGATCTTCCGCCAATTTGTAACCATTGGTGTAGACATGGGTCTACAGTCCAACATTCTGAATCGCTTCAAGATTTCCATAGCATATTTCCCTTGACCAAGGAAAATCTCTCCCTCTGTCTGCCACACCTCTAGTCCCAGAAAATAGTGCATCAACCCCAAATCCTTCATCTCGAACTCTGCTGCTAGGTCCCTCTTGCAATCCTCTATGAGCCTCGGTGAACCAGTCATAAATAAATCATCCACATACAAAACTAGGATGAGTGGTTCACCCCCCATCATGAGATAGTAAAGGTTGGAGTCTGCCTCACTCTTCACGAATCCCATGCTCTGCAAGTAGCTATCTATGCGCTCATACCACGCTCTGGGTGCCTGCTTAAGTCCGTATAGTGCTTTCTTTAACCTACAAACATGAGAGTCACTCCCATGCACCACAAAACCTTCTGGTTGTTCGATGTACACCTCTTCCTCTATGATTCCATTTAGGAAAGCCATCTTGACATCCATCTGATGGATCTGCCATCCCATTTGTGCTGCTAATGAGATCACAGCTCGTATGGAGGTATATCTGGCCACTGGAGCAAATGTCTCGTCATAGTCGATTCCCTCCTTCTGAGAGAACCCCTTGGCCACGAACCTGGCTTTGTATTTCTCTATGCTACCATCTTGCAACATGCTTGATCTTATAGATCCAACAAGAACCAACCACTGCCTTATCTATAGGCCTTGGCACTACCTCCCAGACATCGTTCTTCATGATGGAGTTGTATTCCTCCACCATAGCATCCTGCCAAACTTGTTGTTGTGCAGCATCTTGATAACTGGAAGGCTCACTGTCAATGAGCTCGCTTATTAATGCCACATAATCTGAATATTTAGCTGGTGGTCTCCTCTCCCTGCCACTCATTCTAGGAGCTCCCATAAACTCCTGAGCATCTTGCGCAATCTGAGTTTCCACTAGACTAATCCTTCTCCCGCTAGTAGGAGATACACCAATAGATGGAGCTTGTTGTTCCTTATTCTGCTGCTCCTGATCCTGTGGACTCAACTCACCCAAGGTACCTGTATCTGTATTTGTTCCTGTCACAGTGCCCTGTACCTGAGACTCCTGATCCACTTTTGGAGCTTCAATCTACTGACTCTGTTCAACTGCTGGCAAATCCTGAGATTTTCTGAAGGCTTTCTCCTCCAGAAACTTCACATCACGTCTCACTATGATCCTCCTTGTCCCTGGAATAAAGATCCTGTATGCCTTGGAGGTTTCATGTATCCAACAAAGAAACCTTTCTCTGCAGTTGAATCTAACTTGGTTCTTTTTTCTGATGGTACGTGACAGTATGCTATACTACCAAAGATCCTAAAATGCCCGACCTCAGGCTTCTTCCCTGTAAAGCCTTCTTCTGGTGTCATTTTCCCAAAATCTTATGAGGTACTCTATTATGAATATAGACTGTTGTGTTGCAAGCCTCTACCCAAAGATACTTAGGCAGATCCTGATCAAACAGCATGGCCCTGGTGCTTCAACAATTGCCCTGTTCTTACGCTCAGCAACCCCGTTTTGTTGTGGGTTGTAGGGAATAGTCCACTCTCTCTTGATTCCTTCTTTGGTACAGAACTCCTGGAAGACTTTGCTTTTATACTCACCCCTGTTGTCTGTCTGAAGAACCTTGATCTTCCTGCCTGTCATATTCTCCACAAGAGCTTTGAATTCTTGGAAGTGACTGAAGACCTCATCTTTGGCCTTCAAGAAATATATCCAGGTCTTCCTAGAGAAATCATCAATGAAGGTTACGTAATACTCATAACCTCTCAAAGACTGAGTAGACATGGGACCACAAATATCAGAATGTATCAAGTCAAGAACACCTGTACTTCTACTGTCACTTCTAGGGAAGGCTGCCTTTGAAAATTTCCCAAGTGCACACCCTTTACATGCATCACCGTGCTCTGCACTCAACTCTGGAATTCCTATCACGATTTCTCTGAGCAATTTCAATGCCCCATGGTGTATATGTCCCATCCGTCTATGCCATAGCTCTCCTATTTCCCTACTGCTATTACTGCTCACTAGTGCCTTTGGAGTTTCAAACTGCAATATGTATAAATTGTCACTTCTAACTCCAATCTGCTTTACCTTCTTCTAGTCCTTGTGTTTTAAATACACCTTTTGTCCTTGAAAGAGTACGCTGTACCCTTTGTCTTCAAGGGCAGATACTGAAATCAGATTCATGTACATCCCTGGCACATGCAATACATCTGTGATCTTAATATCACTGCTTGACTCCCTCTGAAATGAAACAGTCCCTCTCCCAACTGGAGTGCATGTGGACTTGTTTCCCATTTTTATCTGGAAGCCTATTTCTTTTGCTTTGTAGTTGGAGAAGTTTTCTCTAACTCCTGTCATATGGCATGATGCACCACTGTCAATATACCAGACCCCTGTAGTGCTCGAGCTAGATAAGCAGTTTAGAAGAGCAACTCATATTCTAGTCTAGAGGATAGCTCATCAACATCCGCTGAAGTTGTTGTCTGCTTCTTCTTCTTGTCTCCTTTCTTCTGATTCAGACATTGACTGACATAATGTCCTAGCTGATCACAACCATAACATTTAATTTTACTCAGGTCTTTCTTTTTCTTCTTGTCTCCTTTTGAGGTAGACTCACTGCTTGAGCCTTTCTTAGCTTTGCCTTTGCTGGCAAGAGCAACATTCTCTTCCACCTCACCCTTACGACCACTGTTGCTGCCTCCATTAACATAACTCATTCGAAATTCTTCCTGAGTGAAATCAGTCCACAAACGATCCCAATCAGGAATATCTTGCCGTCCGGATACAACTTTGACAAAGATGTCCCAATCTTTTGTGAATCCTGCCAATGCAATCCTGACAACCTCATCATCTAGTATTGCTACCCCGGCAGTTACTAGCTCATCTTTTACTGTTCTGATCCTGGTAAGGTAGTCCACAACGCTCTCCCCTTTCTTCATTCTGGTGTTTCTCAGCTTATCCCTGAGAATCAGCTGCCTGTTCAAATTTGAACTCTGGTATAGGTTGAGTATGGCATCATACATCTTTTTGCAGGTGTCTAAATCTGCAATATGAGGAACAAGGTGATCCTTGACCCCATCCATAACGATGCGTCTAGCTTTGGCATCTTCTTTCCGGTAGGTCGCCAGTAGCGTAGCATCTGTTGGAACAGAAACGGTAGTGGTTGCATATTCCTTCAGACCATTCTCCTCCAGTAACAGAAGAATTCTTGCTTTCCACACGCCAAAGTTTGAAGCCCCCTCAAGTCTGTCTGAATCTCTTAATCCGGCTGCTGCCATTGAAACCCTTGAACTTAAACCTCCCTGAACACAAAAAGAAAATTGAAACTTGCAGTTGTGTGATTAAACCCTAGTTTTCTCTTTCAGAGTATTTGCTCTGATACCATGTGAAAAATATGCCTCCTCTATTGGTGTTGTGAAACCCAGCAATAAATTCACTATTGTTTATACTCAGGAATTTGAATAACAGAAGTTAAATTACTTGAAACAAAGAACTAAAGCATGCACAACACCATTCACTAAAATACTGAATGCAGCAGAAAATTAGAGAAAACTCATCACACTTGACACAGTGATTTACCCTGGAAAACCCCTAACTCTAGGGAAAAACTAGCATTCAATGAGAGATTTTATTATAATAGAAAAGAAGAGATTTACAATAACTTGCCAGAACTTGGCATCCACAGCAATACTGCAATCCTGGATAATATTTCTACTCCTCCTTCTGATCACTCCAATCTCCCTTTCTCTTGTGTCATTCCTGCAATAAAGACTTTATCTGTATCTACAACACTCACATCGATCTCCCTTTTATAACCTCTCATCACCTACGGTGGAGTAGAGATTAACGAAGAAAACAAGTAAAGTTGTTTGCTAAAAAGGAAATTTGCCAAACTTGGCAAGTGAGTTGCAAGATAAGGAAGATAAAAAATCAGGAAAGATTTGAAGATGTTTATCTCCACAACCGCCTCCAACCTAGGTGAGCCTGTGTGAGACACCTCCGAGCCATTTTTTCAACATATAAATACTAGTAAACTCGACCTTTGCTTGGTAATGGCTACGTCCAGCAACAGGTTTGACTGTCCTTATGCGCCCAGCCCAGAAATCTTCATTACACAGGTTGCAAGGTTCAGAGGTATTCAGACTCCCAAAAGCTCCACCTGAAAATCTGTTCAATGAGAAATGAGTTATAGCGTGCTTTTTATAATATCTTTTTAGTTTTTTTGCCAAAACACTTTTTAAGAAAGGGACATTAAAATACTTTATAATATCTCCTCATGTCATTTTATAATAATATTTTAATTTAATTATTTAACATTATTCTTTTTAATAATTTTTGTCAAGCAATATCAAATAATTAGATTAATTAAGTGGATTGGAAAACAGCGACATTATAGTCTAAAACAACTATCAAAATAATACCAAAGATATTATTGATATTTTATTAAAGAAGTGGATGATATGATAACCTTTTTTTAATATGATTTAAGGAATCTTAACTACAAATTAATTATTACCATGGTCGTATCATTTCATTGTTATAGTTATTAAGAATAAGTATCATGTTGACTAGATTACTTCAATCAACAATCATTTGCACAATCAACTATATGAAGTGAGACAATCAATAATGGCATGGGAGAGGTTATTCTAATAGGGGATTTTAATGCAAGGACTGCAAACATACAAGCTCTCAGCTTGGCAAGCAAGGACAAGGAGAAAGCTGATCCACTATGGTTGGAGGAAGAGGGACAACACCTGTGGGAAAGGAATTCGCAAGATAGTAAGCACAATGTCACGCACTACGGGGCTGAGTTGTTGGGGCTATGTAGTTTATTCAACTTGGTCATTTGCAATGGTTTGAAAGCATGGCCGAACTCAGGCAACATCACCTGCAAAACATACAATGGACAAAGTGTGGTTGATTATGTCATTTGCTCGCATGTTTACACGTCAAAGATAAAGGAACTAGTGATTGGAAAATGTCCTTTAGAGCTGAAATCAGATCATAATCCAATATATGTAAATCTTGACGCCCACATTAGCATGCATCAAAGGGGGCAGATTCCTATCAGCAAAAAGAAAGTGCATCCGCAAGGTAGAATCATCATGAACCATGACAATCGGGAAGTCTTCAAGAATGCCCTCAAAAGGATTTTCATCGAGTATGAAAGAAAATTAGCTACCACAGGGCATCACACTATAAACAAGGACATGCTGATCCCTATTGTTCACAAGGCTTTGGATGAGTGTAAGAGGGCTAGGCCTAAGAAGGCAATTACTTCTACTTTCCCAGCAAACCCATGGTTTGATGAAGAGTGCAAATTAACAAAAAGAAAATTTCACCAGGGTGGAAGGACCACAGAAAACAAGAAAGAATACGAAAAGATGATACGGAACAAAAAAGAAAAATATGTTAGCACTAGAAGGTTGGAGTTGATTGCCCTTGGAAAGAACAACCCCAAGAAATTCTGGAAGGAGCTACAACAAAAAAGAAAACAAACAGAAAACAATATCACAAGCTCTCAATGGTTGGAATATGCAAAGTTACTGTATGAGCGGGAACAAGATAAACATAGACCCCCAACTATCAGGGCTGCCACTGAACTATTCACCATAGAAGACATCAATCAAGGGATAAAAAGGTTGGCTGGGGGAAAAGCACAGGATATTGATGGGCTGCAAGCTGAATTCTTAAAATGGGGCATTGAGGTCCTTGCGCCTTGCATCAAGGGCTTTTTCAATAGGGTTATTCAAGAGGGCTTTCCGGAAGGGTGGACTACTAGTGTTGTGGTTCCCCTATACAAAAGTGGGGACACTAATAACCCATCAAATTACCGCACTATTATGATTAATCCGCTTCTTGGAAAACTTTTTGGAAGCATGATTGAGCGTAGAATTAGTAGTTGGGCTGAGAAAGAGGGCAAAAGAGCTGAAGGGCAGGCTGGTTTTAGACCAAAACATTCCACTATCGATCATGGTATTACACTTAGATTTTTGATTGAAAAAATTTGGAACGTTCAAGGGGAGGAGGCTTTTTGCTGCTTTGTTGACTTCAAAAAAGCCTTTGACACAGTGCCACGGGGCAAGTTGTGGAATAGAATGGAGGAACTGGGAGTCCCAAGGGCTCTTAGGGCGGCTGTTCATAGGCTGTATGAGCAGGTCAGAGCTAAAATCAGAACTAATGAAGGTATGTCGGAGTGCTTTGGCAGTGACATTGGAGTCAAGCAAGGCTGCCCGCTTTCCCCAACGCTATTCGGGCTTTACATTGACAAGTTGGAAGAGTGGATAGACAAAGTTGGTGGGGAAGGTATTCAGTTGGCCAATTATGTAATAAAATTGCTCTTGTATGCCGATGATCTCATTTTGATTGCTAAAACAGCACATGAGTTAAGAAAACATTTGAAAGCTCTTGAATCATTTTGTCAGGAAGTTGGGATGCAAGTGAATACTAGTAAAACCAAAATTATGATATTCTCTCTGAGAAGGAAAAAACAGCAAATTAGCTTTATCTTTGAGGGCAATCCGCTGGAAATTGTAGATGAATACAAATACCTTGGGCTAGATTTTCACTATAAGCTCAGTTGGGAAACTTGTAGAGCAAAAAGGATCCAAGGAGGCTGGAAAGCGCTCTACTCTCTACAAAACAGATGTAGAAATGCTGAGCTATGGGATTGGAAAACCAAGAGAACGTTGTTTGGCTTACTTGTGACCCCGGTGGTTCTATATGGGTGCGAAATTTGGGGCAGCAGCATGTCAGATCAGAAATGGAGGCAAGTGGAAAGAATTCAAAAGCATCTAATTGTTAGCAGCCTTAAACTCAAAACCACGATACCTTATGAGATTTTACTAGCGGAGTCAGGCACCTTTCCCTTGGAGGCTTTCGCGATGATTCGGTTACTATGTTACCTTCAAAAGGTTCAAAACATGGACGACCATCGGTGGCCTAAGCTAATCGTAAAAGAAAAGTTGGATAGAAGAAGGAATACATGGATGAAACAAAACAAAAAATGGATGGAAAAGTGGGGTGTGAATATGCAAGATTGTCCAAGTTCAAATGAAGAAATAAAAAAATATGTGAAACAAAAATTCAAAAAAGCTTTATGGACAAAACAATCAGGGCGAAAAAAAGACTATTATATCAAAGAATTCAATCCTAAGGGGGACCATGATGAAAAGGCATATATAGGAGCAAATATTAAATGGAGAGCAAAGATGTTGATAGCTCAACTCCGAACTAGCTCACATCGTCTTAGATGTGAGACGGGCAGATGGATGGTTCCTAAAGAAGAGTGGGAAGAAAGAATATGTCGTTTTTGCGACATGGGATTAGTGGAGACAGAGTGGCACTTTGTTATGGAGTGCTCAGCATACAAAGATATTCGGGTCACTTATGGGGACATCTTACAAGTGGACAACTTAAATACCTTGTTTGAGGAGGAAAGGTTGGTCAAATCTGCAAATTACATCATCAAAATTCACTGTCGTAGAGCTAATCTCGAGCGAAGATCTCAGGCTGTTTAGGGTCTTCTCTTTTCGGTGGTGGTCTTGTGCTGTTCCTGGGTCCCATAGGCTGCTGTGGCCTCGTGGACGTTATTAAAATATTTCATTTCATTTCATTTCAAATCATTTTTATGACTTTATATCTTGTATACTCACTTTCTAAGAGAATTTCCCTAGGATTGGAGAGGATTGGAGTCACAAACCTCATGTAACAAAAGGTATATGAACATTGCCCCTAAAGGCAAGATGGCATTCCAAGTGTGTCAACAACACCCTTCTCTTCTATATCATAATTATTTTGAACAATAATTTGAATAAATACCTTTAACTGTAAGCAACGTCAATAGTATCCTTATGGGGTAATTAGTTTGTCCCATACCCAAAACACACATCAAGGTGGGTAAACATGCATGGATACCATACAAGATTCCTAAGTATGTGAGTGATAAGTGGGTCTTGTTGGATTTGTATAGACAACTATTTGAATTTTGGAAGTTTCTTTCCAATAAGCACAAGTCAAGAAATCATTTCCCTACTTCAATTGGCGATTATGCTAGTGCAACCCTTACTAATAAAACATATGTTGATGTGGAGATATCAAGGGTAAACATTCATTCTTTTGAAAGAAGAATCATATTTAATTTGAGGAGCTTTGTGGAGACAACAACAAGAGTTGCATATAAGCATGTGCCAAACATTGGGTATTTTTGGGTTTATTGTGATGATGAACACATTAACTACAAAAATTACTCTAGGTTAACTATATTTTAGATTCAAACTTCTGGTATATAATATATCCTAAGGATTGTCTAGACAATTCTTAAGGTGATTTCAATCAAAGAGAGTAGGTAGGTCATTCAAAGGATTGTATTGTGGATAAACATAAAAATCATAAAGCATAAGGGAAATAAATGAAAACCTTCAATAAATCACGACCATTCATTGGTGCTCAAAAGTGCAAGCCCTCTACTCTAGCAACATAGCCATAAGTTAAGCTTTATGATTAAAAAATGCATTCCTCTATATAACCAAGAGAATTCATTATAAAGTGTAGTTAGTAATAAGGAAATGAACAAGGTAAATCCGTATATTGTAATAATCTTTCTATAGCAAATACACTTTGATAGATTTTACAATCCTTACAAAAAATAACTAACTATTGCAATAATAGATTAGAAAGTGTGTCTTCATGAACAAACATAACATACTCTTCTCTTGAATTAACCCTAACAATTATGGAAACACTTGTGTCATGAATAATTTATTGCATTTAGCATCTTTCCTTGACTTGTGGCATCCACCTAATAGGAGAAACCAAAACTTGCACCTTTAGTTGATACCCTGTAATACATTTAACCAACTATGGAGAGCACCTCTACAACATGGTAATTCCTAAAAGCTTTTTGGTCAACAACAAACCTTTTCATCTTTCAAGCATGTATATATATCGAATACAATATGACTATGCAATGTGGGCTAAAATTGTAGAGTTGTCAACAAATTTATAGGTCACCCATGCCCATTTGTATTATCTTCGCATGGCCACGTACATACAATCATGTTCTCTTGTACAAGAACCATGTATAATCATATACAATTCATGCCCTTACATGGCCTAAAAGCATTGAGAAATATTTGGAAGCGATCCCCTAACATATCACACCAATTTGAGGCCATTAATGGTGTCTTGGGTCATGACTGGAGGTCAATAGGGTTTCTTTTTTAACATCAAGATTATACTCAAACATGTGGTTGTCTAGGAGTAAATGAGTCTTGAAAGCCCAACGTCCATAATTCCAAGTAAAGGCATATAACATGTGAAGAAGGAACTAGAGGCCAAAAGTTAAGGAAAAAGGATGCCACATAACAATTTTATAATTGAGAGATGTGGGCATAAAGAACACCTAATATCCAAAAGAGAGAGTTGTGGAGAGGAGGAATAAGGGAAAATTCATAGATGTCGCCACTAGGTAAGAGGGAAGGTGGTAGGCAAATCTTTTATTTTTGTTAAGGGGAAGTGAAAGTAGTTGTGGGGATGGGGGGAAGTCACATACCCGATACCAAGGGATGAAAATCATGGAGGGAAAGGGAATCTCCAAAGCCTAATGGGAATGCATGATGAAGTGGTGAGGTTTATGTTTTGGGATTCCTAAGTATTAATGCACTTTTAGGAAGAATGGATGGAGAAGTTTGAAAACCCATAGCATATGGAAGGTAGTCAACAATCAAAGAAAAGGAAATGAAGGGTTACAAACTAAGAATCAAGGATGCACAATTTTACATCGCTTTAGGGAAAAGAGGTAGTGGTAAGTTTACAAGTCTAGGAATGATGAGAGGTGGAACTGAGAAGTGGGGAAATAATAAGAAATCAAGGTTTGGAGATTAGGAATGTGAAATGTTCCATGACATTTTAGCATGAGGGTAGGTGGAAACCTGGAAGCTTAGGCCCAAAACCAAGGGAGGGAAGTGGGAAGTGGGAATTTCAGAAACTTCATGATAAGGTACCTAGGTAATGGGAAGTCCAAAAAGCTACAAATGGATAAATAGATTAGAGGAAAATGGGAGCATAGAATTTTAAGAAATGAAGGGAGAGCACGCCAGTAAAGGGAAACATAAAAACCCAACAAAGGTAAAAAATAGAGTTTAAAAGCCTCATACTTAGATTTTTTTTTGTATTTTGGGTAGATGATTGAAGAATGAGGGGAGATAAATCATGACACCAAGCACACATTTTCCCAAGGGGGGGCCATTAAATAACTTTCATGTCAATGATCAATGATGGGTTAGGCTAGGGTAAGGCAATAAAGGGACACCATACTTTAGAAAATTTTGGACTATTGATATAGGTGTCAATATTGGCTCTATTTGGCAATTTGTGCCTCTTGTAAGAATAGTGAAAATGCAATAGATGTTTATGACAAATAGTAAAGGTAAACAAAAACAAACTAAAGAATACATGTACAAGATGAAAAGAGAAACACACTTGTATGTAGGATATGCCAATGACAAGGGGACATTTATAAGACAACAACCTACAACCAATGACATGGGAGCTCAAAAGAGACTTAGATGTATGGTTGTAAACATAACTTAAACATAATTATAGGATAAATCTTGGAAATAAGATCTATAATACAAGGTCATGGATAAATTGTAACACGCCACTTGCCTAAGTCAAAGGTAAGCATTTGAAAGAGATGGGCATCCTCAAATTGATAGGGTTTTGACTAGTGAATCATAATATATGTTAGATTCCATGCACTAGAAAGATCATGTTAACATTAATGCTCATGTAGCCCAAATCAAACTAATCATCAAGACTATCAATATAATCAAGCCATAGGACCAGGAAGCATGATTCATGATGAACCAACTATAAATTTAAACTGCATTGCCTTGTGTTAGTTTTCAAGTTGACTTGGACTTTGGATCACCTACATCATTGCAATCACAATTTAACATGTTAATACACTCTTCTAAGTTTGAGTCACATATTTTACCCAAATTTTCATCCACACAATCAACATGTGAATCATATTGAGACACTTCATAAGAAGGGCCTTACCTTTCAATTTATCTAATTGTTTCAAGATCTTCTTTGTATTTCATTTTAAAAATATTACTATTAAGAAACCAATCTATGATTTTATCTCCCCCTTATCTTTGTAGATAGAATTAATATTCATCTGATGATATACAATTTTAATACCACAATGCTTAGTTAATAAGTTAAAAATACGCCCTTAATACAATCCTTTATAGTAGAAAATAAATCCTCCAAGCCAAGCTATAAAAACATATCCAAGAAAAAACTTCATGGATAGAGACACTTGAAACAAACATTTCATCAGCGAGGATGGAACCATCATCATCCACACAATACAAAAATTAGGAATGAATGACAAAGGTATTGTACTTCAACTCCCCTAATTTCATGCGCAACATCGACACCATCATGCTCATAAATTATATTATTAGATCAAACACATTAAAAGTTGCAAGTTCATCCCCAACAATACTATAGAGTTGCCCCACCCAAAATCCATTTTTAAATTTGTTGGTTTATATTCAAGAAAAATTAAACTAACACCAATATAAAAGGTTTCATAATACATGTCAACACAATTGTTGCAAGTATGAATAGTTGGTGTTGTCATTGATGTCAACAAGCTTGGGGGAGATTGTTGAAGGCTTATGTTTGTGTTGTTTGGTTGTGTTGATGCTTTGATTAGTTTTATTATGTTATCATTAGTAAGTGTTATTGGTGTCAACCTCTAGTGTTGCTTTGATAACTTTCTATTTGTGGATGTTGTTGGTTTGATGATGATGAAGAAGTGTTGAAGATGGTGAGTATGTGCCTCTTGTGCTTGGTTTTCAAGTGCTTTTGAGAAAATTTGAATGAAAGAGGAAACAGTGTGTTGCAGAGGTGTTCTAGTGTACAGAGTGGTGTTCTAGTTTGGCTCCTCATTTCTTATGTGTTGAAGATCTACTTATGTGGTTTAGATATGTTGGTTAGAGGTGTTCAGAGGTTCTATATTCATTCTTGGTTTGGATCATTGTGCAAAATTTGTGTTCACTAGTTTGTGAACTATGTTGCAGTGGTGTCTAGAAGAAATGGTTTTGCTTTGCATTTCTACAGTTTGGTTTCTAGTCTTGCAATTTTGGAAGTGTATTAATAATGATCATATCTACCTACAATCAAAATTGTTTGTGGTTTGGTGCTTTAGAATTTGGTTTCTTGAGTAATGGAGTATGGAAGGTTGTTTGAGTGTATTGGGTGTGTACATTCTTTAGGTGGAAGTTGTTGTGAAGGAATTTGTTGGATTTTAGGGTGTTTGTGGAATATTTTAGATTGTGTTCAAGCATGATGTGTCATCTGGAAGTCATCTTTGGATTTAAGGAAGCATGTACTTAAATGTTAATGGTGTTAACACAAGTTCAACTGACCTTAGGTGTTTACACTAATTGTGGATTCTCTTTGATGGTTGTGGAAGTGTGACGTGACGTGTATGAATGGATTTGGGTCTAAGTTAAGAAGTGGTGTGGTATGCTTTCATTCCTTTCTACCGCGAGAATACTTAGTGCCAACCTAATTTGAATTTGCACAGTTGAGGTGCATAGACGACCTTGGAGAATGTTTTCAAGGTTGAATAAGGTATAAATAAGTGATGAGTTGATGGAGAATTATATGTGTGAAGTGTGATGCGAATTGTAGAAGTGTGAAGTGTGAATTTATGAAGTGTAGTGTGAACTTCAATGAGTTAAACTACTAGAAGCAGTGAGTTGAAGGTGTCTAAATCTTTAGGAAGGTTGTGAATGTGTTAGTAATGTTCTGGTGGACTTTTTTGTTGCATTGATATGGATTTCTCACTATAACATTCTTCTTTCTTCTTTTTTGTAATTTGGCAGTGAGCCCTTCTTTCTTTTGGGCAGTGATCCCTCCAACAATGAGCCTTTTGTATTCAATGTTGCAATTACTTTATATTGTGAGCTAATCCTCACCACACGGTTTTTCCCTTCTTGGGTTTTCCACTTAAATATGGTGTTCCATTGTGCATGGTGTTGTTGTGTTTCAATTTTCTATTATTTGCTTTCATGCTAAATCATTCTAACAGATTAATGGTTAATTAAGTTGTTGTGGATTTGAATGTTTATGAGGGTTTTGGATGTTTTAATGTACAACTGATTCACCCCCCTCTTAGTTGTCTTATATGCATTCAACAACAAACAATCTCATTGAGCCTACATTAATATGGAATTCTATTAGTAATAACAAACTTATTATTAAAGTTATAAACCAAATCACTAGTTTGTCTCTTGATGTTTTCTAAATGTTGGAAAAAAGGGTAGGATCACAAACATGTATATTTAGCTTATTTAAATCAATAATAAAATCATCACGTTCAACATTAATCATTAACGTTGTAACTTATTGCTCACGCTTGTAGATGTAAATTGGTTGTGGCAATGCTTAACACCTAGGTCTAACATGTTAATATGGATTACTAAACCACAATCTCTTGTCTTGGTGGGTCTAAGGAATGCACAACAAACTTAACCTTATAAAATTTAGGTGCACAACCACTTATGCACTCAAATTATGTCATTATAGTAATTAGGATCATATTCATCAACATTGCATACAAGACCATAAATCTAGTGCATTAATCATACAAGGGCCTAGATTCAAAGTCTTCTTTGAACCAATGATCAATGCTAATAAAACATATGTCAAGTTGAAAATGAACTACATTCCTTTTAATAATTGTATACTACCTTGAGAAAGGAAAACAAGGAACAAGTTTTATTTACCTTGATCTACCACTACATCAACATGGAATGTGACTTGTAGCACCACAAGTAGGCTAGACAAAAAACACTTTGATATCGTGACAATAGAGTTGCCAACTCATTGAAAGAGGAAAATCCTTGGAACACAAACAATTAACAATAAAAAATGCATCCTTATCTCACTAGTAGAGTCTTCAACTTCATGTAACCTAAGATAGGATTATCTATAACTATGGCCAATAGAGTAACCATTTGTTGGTGAAGCAAAGAGATCAAATTATTTACTAAGTTACAAGGGGTTTAATAATTGATGGCCCAAGAAAGGTAACAACTAATTCTATTCCTTGATAAAGTTGTTATTTATTAGCACTCAAAATTATAGGCTCTCTCAAGAAAAAGTGAGAAAAGAGGAACTTGAAGTATCTAAAATAGAGGGAGTGGCACATGAACAAGGAGAGGGTGGTTTTGGACCAATTCATAGGATTAGGAAACTCTTCTTATTTAGGATCTACAAAATCTAGGGGGTGTTTCCTTTAGGTCTCATTGGGATAAATAGGATGTAAAACCTATGCCTTAACTAACCACACCCTTATGGCATCCATGGGTATATGCAAAAGGCCTTATATAAAGAAGATTAAATATTATATCGCATATGCATTAAGGATGTTGAATAAGTTATACCACTTAAGCTGAGTGTTGAACAAAAGTTGTCAGTGATGTCGAAGGAGTTCATTGATGTCAAAGGTGCTCCCTGATGTCAAAGGAATATTGTAACATGCCCATTGTTCTACCCATTTCTTATACTATGTTTTACTCACAAGTTAAAGTTTATGCTACTAACATTATGAGCCATAAAAAAAATTATTTTCACATGAATAATAAGATGCACATTTGAAACATAACCATTCCAAACCTTCCCATTGCATAACATAGAATCATATCAATAAATCAAGCAATGATTTCTCCATATAATTTCATGTTAATATTTCCCATTTATAATTTCTCAATAAGAATATAATTACATGTTTACATACATAGCTTCTATGAGCTCAATGATAAAGATATATAAACAAAATACAATGGTCTAGATGTCCCCAATGTTGGTGCATACCTCCTTGATGATCCCATCACTGGTGCATACATTCTAGGTGTCCCCAAACTAGTGCTACATCCTCAAATCCTGGTCACCAACAATATGAGGGAGAGCATCACTCAAGCACCTTTTCGCCAACCATGGACTTACTGCGGCCCCTCTCACATCTACCTAATTGGTAAGATGACCCTACAATTCAATGAAGAGATTGGTTTGGTAACCCCATAATCTTGACCTTTCTAAGCATAGTGTTGTGTCCTGCATATCTAGAGCTACCACACATATTGGTTTCCTTGCCTAGATTGCAATCATGGATCACATTGAACTGACAATGGCTACTTACACTACTTTGGCCAAAAAATTCAACACCCAGTACTTTGAGTGAGAATCATCTATCCACCCACCCTTAATCTCAATTTGGTATTGACCATAAACATAGCACACATTCACTCTAAGGTGATAACATAATAAAATATTCAACAAGGTAATTCCCTTAACCATGGATTACCTTAACCCCAGGAATACCCAAGTTTGTAATAAACAGATTATCTAGGTTACACCCTTACCCATGGATTCCACTAACTCCAGTTATAACCACACTAACCATATACGTACACATACTAGTGTCTTGCTAGGTTATCCCCTTTCCCATGGATTTCACTAACCCCAAGAATAACCTTACTAACTTGTTATGTTTGAATTGACATATTCATAAAAGCACTATAAGATAGAAACTTATTCCAAGTATTTCATTTTTCATGCAATATCCATATAGACTAATGAACTAAGTATAGTTATAATTGCATTTAAGCCACACATACTTTAACATTATATAAATGTAATCCTAATAATAGGGTTCCACTAATTTGAGACTCAATCAAGAATCACACAAGACTATTCCATACTAGGAATTAACTAAGTTCATAAGAACAAGCATATCATGCATTCTTAGATTATTCCAATACTAAGAAATAACTAGGTTCATGAGAACAAGCATATCATTCATTCAAAAATCAATCTTTCCAAATGAAGTCATTATTTCAAATAACCTTTCAAACATAAATAAAGGAAGAATAAAAATCAACAAATTCCTGGATATTAAGTTACAACTTGATAATGTTTCCTTCCTACCTTAGCCTTCACCTCCACACATGCTACTACACCAAAGATCAACTAACCTCCAAACACTAGCCTCTTACAAATTCTCTCACTAGTATAATTGCAAAATAACAAACCAACTCACTAACTCTCAAGCTCTCTAATTCACTTGCACAAAAAATACAATAGAATAACAATAGAGAAATTAGAATGAGAAGTGTAACAAATGGTAGAGAGGGCACCTCTATATATACTAAAATTTGAGCAACCAAAGGCTACAAACAAGCTAGCAATTCTGCCACCTTTTCACTCACATGCAACAACTCAGCTGATAAAACTCTTATATTACAACACATGACAATCCACATTCTTCCAATGGCTGAGTCAGCCTCTTTATGAGAGACAAAATGACTCTTTTACTAAGTCAAGGGACAACAATGAAAAGCTACAGGTTTCCTATTTAGTTTGCAAGTCGACTACCCTCTCAAAACTCTATCATCTATGCTTTAACTAAGTTTTATGATTACCATATTGCTTTTCTAGATTTAGGTGCATGTTTTAGACTTCTTATTTGTTTCACATTCTTCAGATTTGGCACCACATATTTATATCTTAGCGCCCCATATAATAGCGCTTCCAAAGACTTATTATATTTGTTAAATTTTGCATTCATTCTCTTTGCAATGTGAAAATTGTTTCCTTCTTTCCTGTGCGGGTTGTAAGTCTTCATTGACTTAGTCTTTCTTTTGCTTTATGTGTAGATTTTAGCCACAACATTGTAAATTATACAATGCTATATCATGCGCTTCACTTTATTCATTTCACTTCAATATGTATAGCAGTAATGTTATAATATGTGCTTTCTTTTACACATATACAACACTTTATAAAATGCGCTATGACAAATACTATGCACTTTCAATATATAAACCAAACATTATATTATAAATTAAATACTATTAATATATATATAAACCACACAATATATATATGTATATATATACATATACATATATATATACATATGCATATATATACATATACATATATATATATACATATATACATACATTATATATATATACATATATACATATATGTATATATATATATATACATATATTATTATATGTATATATATATATATGCATATATATATATATATATATACATATATATATATATATATATATATATATATGCATATATATATATATATATATATATATGTATATATATATATATACATATAGTATATGTATATATATATGTATATATATACATATATATATTATGTGGTTATATATATATATAACCATGTTCACTTGATTATTAAATACAACTATTACTAATTGATATAAGCATAAACTAAATAATCATATATATACATACATATATATGTATATTAGTATATATGTACATGTGTTTCCTCCAACATACTATATACATATATATATATCATCAAATTCAAACACATATATTCATGTACCCATCAATTGGTGTATATACATGAAGTGTGTATGTATATATCACATTTTTCCAATTGATACTCCCATACATATGGGTCATTCATTCATGAGCATGTGTAGGTATGTCTACTTATGTATACTCATGCACGCATATACTGACATGTATGAGTTTTCGTGGACATGTACATATATACATATATACATTCTATGTATATACTTCATCAATTAACATGTAAATGTGAACACACGAAGAATAACTTATTCTCAACATAAAAAATCAATCACATACGCATAATCAAATCATTCAGAGAAGAAGATCATAACCAATATAGAACATTCACAAACCTAGACGAAAGGTTACTTACCATTTCCTGAACTATCCTAATCAACTAGACCAACTGGGAAGTGAGTGTGTGTATGCTCAATTAGGTTCATCAAGGTTACCAGACCAAGTTCTTCTCTTGAGTGATACTCCCCCTCTCTTTTGGAGGTTTGATCATGTTCCTGCATCCAACTTAGTACATCATAGCAGTAGTTAGTCGATAACAATACAATCATATACATCATATATTTCATTGTCAGAATAATTACAACATATCAACATGAATTAAACATTAATTCATCAAATTTCCATCAAGATTCATATGCAAAACATAACCATAAATATATATATTAAAGCATTTTTAACCCATCAAGGTAAAAGTAAATAGATAATAACACAATAGGGTGTAACAAATATGGTCAGTAGATCAGTGAGAATTAAATGTAATTGTGCATCATCAAATTATTTTGAGTTGTGGAAGTATATATTGCTAGAAATATTAATAAAATAAATTATGGATTTTTTGTAGTATCATAATACATCTATTCATGATGACAGAGGCAATCTAGAAGTCTAATCTGGAATGTTCCAGTTCAGTTACTCAAGGTAGAGAGTTTTCTCTAGAAATACATTTATGTTCAGTATTTCTTCACGAACGCGAGTTTGGCTCTATGGTTTGAATGGAGAGTATGTCTACACATATTCTATTATATTCCAAAGTTTTTGGAAAATATGTTTAGTATGCAAAATTTTTGAAGTTATAGAAGGTTCTTTGTACCTATTTGTTAACTAGTTGTGGTTCTAGAATTGTGTGGAAACAAATAGTAGTGTGTGGCACCTAAAGATAACTTGGGGTGTTAAAATAGGTCTAGGTTAAGGTTCCTATGAAAGTGCACGACATCGTGTTCTTTTGGCGGTAATCAATTTGATTTAGGACTGACCTGTTACACATTTCGTGTAATTTGAATTTAGGTCCACCTTATGTCATCATGGTTAATTGTGGATCCCTGGACAACATGGAGTGATGATATAATCCACTACCAAACATCCCACCAACAGATATATCCTCACAAATCCAAACATTAATACAAAAAATTCAAGATATACAATTGGGAAAGATGAAAAAATCATACACGGTGCAAGACTTATGTCCATACCCATTCGACAAAAGCATCACAATGTTACCCATTCCCCCAAACTTTGAAATGCCAAAGATTGATAAACACAAAGGATGAGGTAAACCTAAAGAGAACATAAGAGAATTCTATGTAGCTTGCATGGAGGTATCATATAATAATTCCTATCTAGTGCACCTTTTTCCACATAGTTTGGGTGGACAAGCTATAGAGTGGTTCTCACATCCACCAGCTGGCATCAAAATATTTCAAGAAATTATAGATCAATTTGTAACTCATTTATCCTACAAAATTGATGCTGAAATCACCTTAGAAGAACTATACACTCTCAAAAAAAATAGAGAAGCCTTTGCCTCTTTCCTACAAAGATGGAGACATAAGGCGAGTAAGTGCAAATGGCCAATACCTAAAAAAACATGTAGAGATCATTGCAGGTAATCTAAACATAGATCTCACCTTCTAATTACAAATGCAATGTGTAACAACCTTTGAAGAAATCATCTCTAAAGGGCATAACATTGAGAGAGAACTCATTGCTAAGTAGTACAAATCTATAAGGACAATCACCGACCATATATTACAAGCAACAAATCCCGTATATGGGCCAAAAATAGGAATGTAACTAACAATGGTGTGGTAGACACAAAATTTGTGATAAATGCACCATCTAAAGCAAACACACAATATAATAATCAACATGTTAAAAATACTAATCCCCCACAAGGCCCATCACCTAGACAAAATAATTA
>VDFB02019317.1:0-10819 GCA_007258455.2 Sequoia sempervirens
TTTCATCCTTACGTTTCACAAATTTGCTAAGGGATATACTGATGATTTTTCCTTAGAGCCTTTATATTCACAAGCTTATTTCCAAAGAAGAGCTCTTTCACAAAATCATAATCATAGTCAATCTATTCGCCAGTCTTCCATTCCACAACCAGCAATAGAATATTCCAACAGGCCAAATCAATTCTTACAATAGAGGAAAAGTTGGAAACATTAGGCTTGTCATCAAAATTAGAGATTTACCAACAAAGATGCCCTATCAAAGTACCCCAGATTACACCCAAAAATTGGTCCCTTCACTGATAAAATCAGACAACACTGTGGAGTCCCAAAATAGCACTTACACAATCTGTTTTAGCACTTCCACTATTCAAATAGCACATTCACAGTCTGTTTTAGCGCATATAACAAATCTTATAGCGCATCTACAATCTGTCATCAAAATTCATCAATTTCAAAAAATTACCAAATATGTTGGCACATCTACAGTTTGTTTTAGTGCATTTACCCTGTCTGATAGCGCATTTGTATCTATTAGCACATCCACAGCCTGTTTTAGCGCTTCTGCCCTCTGTAATAGTGCATCCACAAAACAAGAAAATAGAGAGCTATTAAAAACATTTGTCAGACTATTGACATCAGAAACTTGGGTTTTTATTAAGACAAAAACATTTACAGGCCATATAGTGTCTTAAACCTAAAACAAATAGGATCGTACAAGTCAAAATTCTTTTTAAGTTAAACCTAGATCTTGCAACTTTAAAGTGTCCAATTATCAAACATAAATCTTGGTTATTAGGTTAAGTTTTATCATCGGGAATTTTTCTTCATACAATCATAAAACGAAACACAATAATCAAATTTTTAACTTGGTCTCATCAATAGAATATATCATTCTATTTAACTTTGTTAAAATCCATTGACACTCATCCAAACACAAAAGATCAAAAGTTTAGTGAGAATAGGAAATACTTGTATGCCAATTTTGACAAGGTTACAAAGACATAAACTTAGGGAAAATGAAATTGAAACATCAAATATAATGGTGGAAGAAAATCCCTTTCATAGATTCCACCAAAATGATGGAAATGAAATAACCCAAGAGGATGTCCAAACATCACAACAAGATCCGAATTTCCACAAATTTATGGAAAAGGTTTTAGAACAAGATATGGAAAATATCTTTTGATGCTAGTTGAGCTAGGTACCAAACTTCCAAAATACTTTGACATCAATCAACTAAAAGAAACACCTAAAGCAGTTGAAACTAAACCACACAACACGCAAACCACAAATCAAGTGGTTACCCTAACATGTCAAATGTAAAATCTTCAACAACAACTTCAAGATATGCAAAAAGGAACCACAAAGAGGTACTTATTACAGAACATTTTTCCTTATCCTTTTCATCCAAGTGTGGACATGATACCATTTCCTATACATTGTGAATTCCCTAAATATGACAAGTACAATGGCAAAATAGATCCAATTGACCATGTGAGGGAATTTAGAACAATGAGTTTAGAGTTTGCACAAGAGGATACTTACCTAATGAGGTTATTTCCAAGGAGCTTAGGAGGTCACTGTATGGAATGGTTCTCTAAATTACAACCAAGGATTTGATCCTTTGAAGAACTAGTCAATAGATTTATCTCACAATTCTCCTTCAATTTTCAACATGAAGTAACCATAAAAGACATTTACAACATGAAAAAAAAGAAAGGTGAGACATTCCTATCATTTCTACAATGTTGGTGAAAGTTGTTTGCTAGATATCCTCATTCTATACCTGAAGAGGAAAAGATGGAATTATTTATTGACAACTTAACTGATGACATGAGCTATATGCTTGAATTGCAATGTCCCCTAAAATTTAAAAAAGTGATTGAGCATGGGCTTAAAATAGAAGAAGCATTGGTCAAAAGAGGAGTGATTAAACATTACAATGAAGGATCAAACAATACTAATTCCTCAAATCACTATGGCAACAATGATAAACCTAAATTTTGGAAAAAAAATAGAAATGTTGGAAACAATGATGCTACAACTAACACACAAAATGCAAAACCAGTATTCAATTTAACAAAAATGATTGTAAAGAATAATCAAAATGAAAGCCAAAACATTAATCAAGGAACCACTCAAAACAACAATCCAAACAATGGAGAATCTCGACAACCATCATATCAAAGACAATCCAATCGACAGAGATTTACACCATTGGGACAAACATTGGAATCAGCAATGAGAGAAGTTGTTGCAAATAGACTTATTACCCTACCAGAAGTGAGAAATTGGGAGCCAAACGTAAAACCATCTTGGTGGAATGATGCTGACTATTGTAACTTTCATAAAAATAAAGGATATAAAACAAATGATTGTATGCAATTAAAGCATTTGATACAAGATTTGATTGACAGCAAGAAGGTATTTGTTAAAGGACCTCAAACAAACAATGATCACAGTGTGTTTACAAATCTTTTACCCAATTATGAAAAGGGAGAGTCTTCTTCAAACAGTAAAGGAAAAAGTGTAAACTACATTTATGACAACATCATTCATTTCATTTCTGAGATTGAGAAAAATAATGTCATTGATAATCAAATAGATAACATGAGCATCAATGACATAGTATCCCTGAATGTAATCCCAAACATAAACACATCCAACTACCAAATCAATGTCATAAAAATAAGAGAAAGACAAGACTATCAACCAGTCAATGTCACGACAAGGGGACAATCCAAAGTGATATTGAAAGGATTTGCACCTAAAACCACTAATCCCCTCCAAATCAATATAGCATAGTCGATCAACTACAAAAAATACCAGCATAGATATCCATACTATAACTCCTTAAAATTTCACCATCACATAAGGAGATTTTGGAACAAGCTCTTGTGGCCACCACACTACCCCATAATCTGGATGTCTGTCAATTTCAAGCTATGGTGGGACATTTGACCACACCTCATTGTTTGTCATTCTCTGAACGGGATGATGTGTCACTTAATCATCCACACAATGTGGCCCTTCATATAGAAGTTTTAATCCATAAACACCATGTCAAATGTGTCTTAATAGATGGTGGAGCTGGATTAAACATTTGTACTTTAAAACTGATTCATGAACTAGGTTATTCTGACAATGCTATTGATGCAAGAAGAAAGATCACAATAAAATCCTATGATGAAGAAGAGAGATCTTCCAAGGGGTTGATTGTGTTACCAATTCAAGTGGGACCAATTTTAAAGAACATAGTTTTCCAAGTGTTAGGCAAGGAGCTAACATATAATATACTCTTGGGACGCCCATGGATCCATGAAATGCAGGTAGTACCTTTAACCTATCATCAGTGTTTAAAATTTATTGTCAATGGACAAGAAGTCACTGTTTCAACTGACTACAATAATCCCCAAACCTATAACATGTTTAAAGCAACTCAAGACACTTTGGTGCCCCATAACAGAGAAGCAAACACTTCTACTTCATCCAGTGGTGAAAAGCAACTAAATTTTATATCCAAATGGGTTGAGAAAAAGGACCAGTCAAATGAAACAACTGTTGTTGACCCCACTTCATCAAGCAATGAAGGTCCATTGAATATTATATCACAACAGTTCAAAAAAAATATCCAATTAAAAGACAAGGGCTTGGGAGAATATTCCATTGAGCAATCTCTATGTCTTTCACAATTGTTGCCATCTCCAAAATCATATGGACAACCCTCAATAAAAACACAACAATCATCACAACCTACCATGGTTCTTGATGAAAGATTTGTAAAAGTAGGTACTCTAGAAGACGAATCAGAAGGAAAGGCCATTCTCAATTGGCTCTGCAAAGATGAAGAAGCATCATCATCAACAAATATCAGCATAAAAACATACCAGTATGGAAAAGGAAAAGCTATCTTAGAAAAAATGGGGTATGAAGGACAAGGACCTATTAGTAAAAGAAAATAAGGCATTGTGGAACCCATCAAACCTCTCACACTTCAGCCAAAGGACAAAACAGGACTGGGTTATACAAGAGAAACAAAAGAAGAAACCACTCATAAAGTTATTGAAAGGATCCTTCAAATGAGAGATAGCTCTAAAATAGATTCTAATGAATATGAGTGGGATTCTTTATTAGAAATATCATACAAGGATATACAGGTTGATGTTATAAAATAATATGCACCCACACGTGAGGAGGAACAAAGTTCAGGGACTAGACCCCTTGTATTTGGATCACAAAATATTGATGACTCAAGTGAGGATGAACAAACATCAAGTGAAATAGATGACTTGGAGGAGAGTAATATCATAGACCTTAACATCACCACTAACAACTTTGACAACATGGCTATTGGAACTCTCACTACTGTCGGTTTTACCCAATCTAAGGACTTTTTACCCTTAATACATCCTAAACTTATTGATTGGGAACCAACTGAACCTATTGGTATACCATTCTTTACGAATGATGATGCCATCATAAATTTTCTTTGTAGTGACACACCTGACACAAGTTCTATTCATAAAGCTCATAATGATACTTCAAATCAGGAGGGTGCCAAATCTTCCAGTTGCAAAATTGAACATAGGAATAATAGATCTAATGGTGAAAACCATTCAATGGCAGCATTAGATCTTGAAAAAGTAAAAATAAAGAATGTATCTGACGGTGAAAACCTCTTTGAGGCACCAAAGGATGGAATATTTGACACCCTTCTAGAAAATTTTCATGAAATATCATCAATGTTGGTGGAACCTACACAGTCAATCAATATTGGCACAACAAAAAAGACAAAAATTCTACATCTGGCAGCATCTATGACAAAACTAGAGAAGCCCGACTTCACCAAATTCTTTGAGGAGAGACATATAAAATTTGCTTGGTATTACTTTGGTATTCCAGGGCTAGATCCAGATCTTCTAATGCATCATCTATCTCTACCATCTGAAATCAAACTAGTAAAGATAAAACTAAGAAAAATGCATCCCCACATCGTATTGATGGTAAAAGTTGAGCTGAAAAAAGTTGTTAGATGCAAGATTCATCAAGTCCATCAATTATGTTGAGTGGATTTCAAATATTGTACCTATATCTAAACCAGATAATAGTATCAAAATATGCACATATTTCAGAGATCTAAATAAGGCATGTCCAAAGGATGATTTTCCTTTACCAAACATTGACATTATTGTGGATTTAACAGCAGGACATGCCATGTTGTCACTAATTGATGGCTTCTCAAGGTATAACCAAATCAAGATAGCACCTGAAGACCAAGAGAATACAAGATTCACCTATCCATGAGGCACATTCGATTGGAACATCATACCCTTTGGGTTGAAAAATGTAGGTGCAACATATCAACATGCAATGACGATTATTTTCCATGACATGATGCATACTTTTATGGAAGATTATGTTGATGATATATTAGAAAAATAATACACCAAGGAAGGACATTTGGAGATTCTGGGAAAAATATTTACAAGATTAGAGAAATTCAATGTCAGATTAAATCCAAAGAAGTGTGTGTTTGGGGTTACATCGACAAAGCTCCTCGAATACATAGTTTCAGAAAAAGATATTGAAGTGGATCCAGCGAAGATCAAAGCAATAATGGAAATGTCACCACCAAATAATATCAATCAATTAAGATCTCTACAAGATAGTCTATAATCAATCAAGAGGTTTATCTCTCAATTAGCAGATAAAAGTCATCTTTTCAATCATCTGCTACATAATAATATCTCTTTCAAATGGGATGAAGGATGTGAAACTACTTTCAATCAAATAAAGCAATATTTTATGTCACCTCCCATATTAATGCCACCTATGGAAGAGAAACCATTGTTATTATACATTGCAATAATAAACATTTCTTTAGGAGCTCTATTAGCACAAGAAGATCATGAAGGAAGGGAACAAGCTATATACTATATCAACAGGACTTTGAATGGTTATGAAATAAATTACACCTTCATCGAGAAATCATGTTTGGCGGTGGTATTTTCTACCCAATAGTTGAGGCATTACATGTTGACCCACACGGTTAACCTCATTGCAAAGATTGATTCGTTAAATTACTTACTCAGCAAGGCTGCTCTAACAGGGAGACTAGCCAAATGGGTCATGATCTTGAGTGAAATTGATATCCATTATATGGATAGGAAAGCCATCAAAGTTCAAGTGATTTTCGATCAATTAGTTGAAGCTCCATTATCTGATGATCATCCTATGAACATTGAGTTTCCCAATGCAGACATTCTTACTGTGACAACACAGCCATGGAGGATTTATTTTGATGGGTCATACACACAACGTGGGTCTAGTGGGGGCATTTTGTTTGTCACACCTCAAGGACATACAATCCCAAGGTCCTATAGACTCATGTTTTCTTGCACAAATAATGTAGCTGAGTATGAGGCTTTGATTATTGGTATCAAAGTGGCGGTTGAATGGAATATCATAGAACTGCAAGTATATGGTGATTCACAACTAGTCATTTATTAGGTAAATGATAAATATGTATCCACGGAATCTAAGCGGCTTCGTTCCACGGATAACCCCCCTACGAAACTTGTTCGTTTCTTAGGATTCGTGAAGTTCAAGCACGCATAACAAAGTGATTTTCAAGCCACCTTGAAATGCGTTCCCAAGCCTCGAATAGTCAATTCGAGCATTCCCCCATGTTCGCCTCGCGAAGACCTTTGAAACGAGATCTCTCACGAAGTTTCACTGTTCATACTTAGCAAGTTCGCGAAAATCTTTGATGGCACTAAAAGTGCTCCTACCTGAAGCGGTGGCTAGAAGTCACGGGAAAATGCAAGAGGCTAAAATTTGCATCGCGTTAGAAATTTCAAATGCAATGGCAGCTAAATTTTGCTTACCCGTTACATTTTTTTCTTCAACAGATTAAACTTTTTGTGACTCTGGCGCGTTTCTTCATGTTTTCCGTTCGTCAATCGTGCCACTTTTTGTGCCTAAATTTATTGCTCGACTTGAGTTAGGTTTTTAATTTTCATTTTCACTTAAGTGAATGAGTTCGCCATTTTAGTTGTTCACATTTTATTTTTCTCTTCTCTCCTCTTGCTGTGCGGGTTTCTTTCAAACTGCAAGTTCGCGTTTTGGAGATTTTGCCGTTTCTTCAACATTCTTCGCGTTTTGCTCTGGTAAGTTTTTCGTTTGGCTTTGTCTTCACTCTTTTCATTTGTATGTGTTCATTGTTAAACATACACGTTTTTGTTTCTTACGCATTGTGCTTTCCATTCGCGTTTTGTTCTCACCCTTCAAGTGTTCTTCATTCGCGTTTTTCTTCTTCAACGTACATTCCTTCTCTCCATTCGCGTTTTCTGTCCATTGTTTGTCTTCATCGTGGCGAGCTTTTGTTTCCTTACGCGTTTCTTTCCTAACCCTACGCGTTTCTTTCCTTATTCTCCTCTATGATCGATGTTCTGTGGAACTTGTATCTATCCAATGTATTCATGTTGAAATCTTTTTGTTTCTCTCTCTATGCGTTTTGGTGAACATTGAAAAGATCTATCATTGTGAAAGAGAATTCCCTTAACCTTTGAAGGCGTATGTAATAGGATGGAAACAAGTTCAAGCTTTCATGATTCAAACAAATTGCCTTCTCCAAGCCTGAGCGCTCTCGCCATTCCCTCTTGCATCTGCATCTCAAAATTATCAAGAAAAAAGCAGAGGCACTGAATTTTGGCACTAGGACATTTTTGAGAAGATGAGATTTTTCCTAACACTGTAAGATGTAAGGGCGCTAAAATTTAGCGCCCTTGCATCAAAGTCATTTTTTAGAAAAGCAAAAGCGCTGAATTTTAGCGCTGTGACATCTTGAGAATGTCAGAAAATTCCTAACACTGAAAGTGTAAGGGCGCTAAAATTTAGCGCCCTTGCACCAAAAGCAATTTTCCAAGAATGTAAGGGCGCTGAATTTTAGCGCCCTTACACTTTTTTCAGGCTTTCCTCAATTCTTCCCAAATGAACTTCATTTTTGACCAGTGCACTCCTAAACCTCATTTTTCCGCATTCGTGCATCGTTTTGCGTGCCTCGTCATCCGCTTCATGATTTCCTATCCTCGTGCTCATTTCGCGCTTTCCCATGTGTCCTAACAATTCATGTTTGTTCTGACTAAACGGATTGCAGTCTACTTTCAAAGATCGTCAAATCAAGATTGATCAGGGTTCCAATTCCTTTTGATGACTGCTACGAAGCCTCCTTCTTCAAAAGCAAAAAGCAAGATGAAATACAAATATCAAGGCGTCTATCCGCCAACTATGGTGCTTTCCAAAGTCGAAGAGATAAAGGATACAGAAGTTGGTCATCAAGACTTGGTTGACTTCGCAAAGCTAACAGAGACAAAGCCTCTTCCTGATTCAATGAGAGCTATCGTACACAGCAACCTCCACTTGGTGGCGATGTTCCCTACAGCTGCGCACAATACTGAGTTTGTTCTTCAAGTTGCGTCTCATTACATCAGAGAAAGCAGAAGTGTGATCGACTCTTCCGGGCACGAGATTCTGAGACTCGACCCCAACTTCTTTGACATTGTCTTCAAAATCCCTCATATGGAGAAATATATTGACATCTCTATATCGAAAGCTCAGGAGATCTTCGATGCTGATCCCAATAAAGCTAAACAGTTGATAAACACTCAATGGCTCAAGAAGCCTAGATCATCTGTTTCTAGATGGCCGAAAGGACTCCTGAGAAGTGACTTCAAAGATGACGTCAAGGATATGATCACGTTTCTAAGCAGAGTGAAGGGCTTGCCGGAATCATCCACCTTTCACGATTGGATGTATGAGTACATCAGGATCATAAGAAGGCAGAAGGTGCATATTGACTGGGGCAAACAAATCAGTGATGAGATACACGAGCAGTTGATCAATGCTCCTTCTACATTGAAGTTCTACATGACTTCTTACCTGGTGTATGCAGCGGCTGTGATGAGACAATTCCCCGGTCTATCTACAAAAGGGAATCGAATGATGGTGCCTGTATACAGATATTTCTATCAATTGGAGCTAAAGGAGAGCTTTCATCATTTCAGACGGGTCACTGATGCTTTCTTTGCGCCCTTACTCTTCAACTTTGATCCAGCTTTGGAAAGAAGAAGAGTATCCGATGAGGCTTATAAGGTGGTAAGTAAAGTTGGATGCATTTTTCTCCAATTCCCAACATTTACTTACTTGAGAGTAGGCTGTTACACTGGTTGTCCCTACATGCTACCACGTTATCCTTCGGATAAGTGGATTCTCATGGAAACATGCAGACAGCTGATGTCAGTGCAGAAAGAACGAAGAAGCAATCACAAGCGTGGGTTCAAGTTCCCGCTGACCATCGGCCGATATACTATCCAAACTACACAAAAAGCTAAGTCTGTCTATGCTAAGATGCAGATCATGACCATCAAAACCTACAGGTATAGGTTTGATTTTGACTACCGAGATGTCAGAAAGAAGTTGCAAAAGGGTCACCAACACAGGTACCGTTTTGAAGACATCTGGGCAGATTGCAGAGATGAAGAAGCCATTCGTAAAATGGACTATTGCAGGTTGACAGTTCAACAAATCAAAGATCTTGGTATCGCTGACCTACCAGAGGATTTTGAGGATCCAGGTGATATCATGAACACTGTCTATGATGAGCAAGGCATTGCTAAAAGGCCATTGCCTGCAATACAATGGTCTAGGAAAGAGGTTACTAGCATGAGAGAAAGGCTGAGACCAATCCTAGCCAACACAGAAGAATGGTTACATAAACATGGTCATGCAATGAAAAGTTTCAGGACAGACTCAGAAGGAGAAGAGTCTGAAGCAGAAGCACGCCAACAGCAAGAACTCCGTGACAAAAACAAATCAGCGGCCGTTCCCACTTCTTCGCGAAGAGGTCAGGATCAAGTTCCTTGTTGGTAAGAAAGATGCGAATTTGTCCAAAGAGGGCGAAATGGCCGAATCTCATCCATCTGGCTCTAGGGGTAAAAGCCTGTGCGGAGATAGATTTCAATGAAGAAGACTTCAAGCGACCAATCGAAGATGAAGAAGATTCATGACGGACTCGATCAGAAGAGGTTTTACGGCGGGCAAAGAGTCGATGAAGATTTTGAAGAAGGATCGCGAAGGTGACTTTAATTGAACCAGATTGAGGAGAAGCAGAGGGTGATCAGCAGGGAACTGGCAGGCAAGATCAAAAGAAGAGCACTTCTCCTCACGAGAATGTAGTTGAAGAAATCCCCAGAACATCATCGCCCGTGATTTCAAACGTTCCTCATACCCCTCTAGATTCAAGAACTCCTCCACCTCCTGTTCCCTCGTCACCTATCCCTACCACATGCATTCCTGCAGCCAAGATATCCCCTATCCCTGCAGCATCAACCCAGCTTAATACTCCTTCAGTGACAAGCATTCATACGGTTGATATATTGTCAAGCCCTCCATCGTCCATTCCTAGCTTGTCTTCGCCAACGTATGATATCACTTCTGAAAATGAATTCCATCATTTCATGAATGAGTCGATGCGTGATCAGCTCAATGTGTCAACTACAGGAGCTACGATGACAAATACTTCTCCAATTGTCATGATACCAATGGTGAGTTCAGATGTGACAATAACTTCAGAAGTGGCAATGGCGACTGAATTGACAGTAAATCCAGAAGTTCACACTTCTTTTCTTCCTCCTTGGCTAATATCTCAAGTGTCGAAGCGTAAAAAGCAAATGATTTCTTCGGAGGAGCTTGACCTCGAAGAGATAGTTCTTCCAAAAGCCAAAGGGAAGAAAAAGGCAAAGGTATACTCAAGGCTGAA
>VDFB02019318.1:0-20931 GCA_007258455.2 Sequoia sempervirens
GCAAAATTTTTGGTTTTGGGTACAATAAAATAAATTTTAATGCATTTAGAGACTATATAAGTCTATTGTATTCATCAATTTGTCACAATTCAAATATTACAATCTTTCCTCTCTGTTCATTTTGCACTTGCAGAAGATTGAATGAGCGAGAAAAGTGAAATAAAATCATTTCTTAAAGTCTAGAATCTTTTTTTTTTTAAAAATTGTGCAGGAGAGTTGCTGGGACTCATGATTTTTTGATTGAGACTTGCTGGCTTTAGTAGGAAATTCAGCTAGGGCTCAGCGTGTGAGTGTGTTTCAATTTCTAACTTGCGAGTCCATGCAAGTTTGTGCAAATTGGGTTTTCTAACTATGGTGTGGTAGACATTAGAGTGTTTCCAGACCCTAAAAGTATTTTCCTTATTTTTCTTTATTTCATTTACTCTTAGATTGCAAATGTCTAGGGTTGTCCTTACATATTTTCTGACGGTCCTTCTGTAAAGGGCAAGTGAATGGCTGACAAACTCCTCCATCACCACAATTTATGGTTGCATTTATTAATTGCATGTAATATCGTACCATTATCAAGGATGGGTGAAAGGAAACGTATAAAAGTCACATTAAGTGGACATACATATAAGTGAGTGCATTAAAAGTAATTACAAATGCATATAAATTCTGTCACACTAGATTCTGTGATGTTCTATGAAACTTCAAGTTTGTGTCTGGTATATTTTGATGAAGACACCATTAAACTGTGTATGATACTAATAAACTTGTGCAGACAAATAGTTAAAATTTCTGTCATACTTGATGCATGATGATCTCTGGTATCCTTTTAATGGATATAATATTAATCTGGTGTGATATCTCTAAAATTTTTAGCTTGTTACAGCTTCAAAAAACCAAATTAACAGGAGATGTCACATGCATATGTAGTATTACCCACTTACCATATACAATTTTTTGTTGCTGAATAAACATAATTGTAGTGGCTCATTGACATTGTTTGCATCACACTGTGTTATAGAGGATTTATGCAAGCACAGGCACTGCTGCATGTGGACAGATGAATGCATGAATGAACAACTAGTTTTTCTCTGTGCAGAAACAATTGCTATTAATGGCAAGTAAATGCCATTGTGCAGAACTTAATTTACATTAAACATCCCCTTTTAGTTGATATAGTAACTGGGAAAAAACATTGATTAGGAATCATATCTTACAGAGATTGGTAGCCTTATCTGAGCAAGATTGAATATGCTTTTATAAAGCTGATTCCATGTAGTTTTGTTATAGACAAAGCTGGCTTGAATCATTTTGCAAAACTTACTGGTTTCTGGATTATGTGATATTTGTATCGTTAGCTTTAGCAAGTATTTAATTGTTTAAATTATTTCAAGATTGTGTTTTATAGCATGGTTGTGAATCTTGTGACACAATTTCCCGTACCTCATGTATTTGTCTTTTGTTCTCAGTTGCTTTGCAGCAAATCTGACAAAAAATTTCTTGTTCTTTTCTTCCCTTTGCAGAGCTGGTCGTTATGAAGTAGATGGGTATGTATATGATTCCCAGGAAGAACCTAAGTTATTGATGACAGGAAAGTGGTCTAAGTCATTGAGTTACCAACCTTGTGATACTGAAGGCGAGCCTCTACCTGGTACAGATTTAAAAGAGGTATATAAGAATAGACCAGTAAAGGATGATCTTTCACATCACATTGAAACAAAGCTGAGGCTAGCAGTTATCATTACGTGGAACTTGAAATTTTTGTTATTCTATATTTTTTTTTGGTGAAAACTTTCTTATAAGAGCTGTATAACTTTTTTTTCATGCTTAGTGGTTTGGCTGAATTAGTTTAAAAAAAAAAACTCACCTGCATTTTCTTGATTACCATGGGTTTTAGCTACGAATTTTCTATTATTAGCTGATATTGCTGTGTATTATTGCATGTAATATAATTGAGTAGAAATTCAAAACTAAAAACTGATAGAAAAACTAATGAACAGAAGTCAAATTGTAGACATATGATTTCCACAGTCCATAATGTTAGCGTAAGAATCTTTTGGATTTGACTGTGTAAGTTTTTTCTTTCTCGACGTTTTGGATCAAACTACTTGATCCATCATTAGGAGAGCAAGACAAGAGAAGAGAATTCAAATTCCATGTTTCTGATAGGCTTCATTGAGTTGATGGCATTACAAATTGTTGGCTTTAGCTATAGTGGTTCTTTTAGATGTTGTATTTCTGTTAAAGATAAATTGCTGCATCCTTTGGACTGTTTTTCCTGAGTGGATTGTATATTGATACAATTTCTACGTTCAAGGACTTTCATGGCCTTGTGCATGTAGTATAGCTTTCTGTTGAGCTAATGTCATATGGAAAGTGAAAGCTTTCTTTGCATAGGGAGTTGTATGGCAGCCAATGCCATCCACTCATTACAAAACTGGTATTCATCTACCAGTTTCTTACTGCTAACTTTGAGGAATATTAATTAAAATGGACACTGTAACGCCCACATCTACGATAATTTTTTTTCTATCTTTTACAACTTTTAACCAAAGTAAACGAGTAAACAACAGCATAACAAAAATTTTTCTTTTCTTTTTGAAATAAAGTACAACATCTAAATAAACTTTTCCAATTTTAAATAACTTTAACTTTTCATTTGAATAACAGAGTATAAGAGTATAAGAATACATACACAGCTTTAAAAAGCTTTTGCACAAATAGAAGTAAGACGGTCCAGGTTCTTCCTTGCAAATCTTGGTTCTTCGGTTGTCAGGTTGTGGAGGAGAAATATCACTCGGGTGCTTTTCCGCCAACCACGGACTAATAATGCGGTCCCCCGCACATTCATTTTTCAATGAATGGCCCTCCCTTCGTCGAAGAGATTGGTTGAGTGACCGATTCCGTTAACCAACTGAGCATAGTGTCGTGTCCTACATTACTAGATTCTTGTGCCTTACAATCTCAACCTAGTATATGTGTTTTGGATCACTGTGAACTGACAATGTAATCATCTTTCTAAACAAAGAGGATGTAGGTACATTACATTACTATGGCCATAGTGTTTGATTCAGTAAACGACTGATAAGTCATCTATCACTACACTACTCAGGGCCGATTTGCCTTCGGGCTACCTTACTCTACGCGTAGGTCGTGTCCTTCAGTGGGTTTAGTTTACCCCAGACTACCTACCACAAACAGTTTACTAGAAATGAGTTTTTAAACGAGTGTTCGCTATCCTATCTCCTGTTTCCGGAATTCTTTATCCTAGG
Organism: Sequoia sempervirens; assembly: GCA_007258455.2. Lineage (NCBI taxonomy): Eukaryota > Viridiplantae > Streptophyta > Pinopsida > Cupressales > Cupressaceae > Sequoia > Sequoia sempervirens. The sequence continues at coordinate 3,261 of VDFB02019318.1, forward strand.
AGAGAGCTTCCTAATGTTAACCCAATAACACAAGCTAGGATTACACTTTATTTTAAACATCATTACGTTCCTAGAAATTATTACGTATTCTACGTATTCTCCATATACGGAGATCATACAAGTTTAAATCTTCAAATGTTTGCATAATCATTTATTGATACAAATCAACTATCATTCACAAAAAACAGTCTAGAAGTGCAATGCATATTATTTCCTATCAATGCATATAACCAAACAGAATTCTTCCTTTTCCCAAGATGTCCATTTCTACTAAATCATTCTAAACCCCTTGAATTCCTTTTATTCAAATTCCAAATTCCATTTTAATCTTTTAAACTAAAATGAACATAATGAACTGTATTAAGCTAATTCCCTTAACCACATTGTTCTTCCCTATCTTTTTCCCATGCATAAGAGGAAGTTCTTTTATTCATCATGCAATTTAAGAATATCAAACATGCTTGATTACTACCATAATTCATTATTTCCAATTTAACACAGTCAGCAATTAACACAGTCAGCAATTAACACAGTCAGGAAATAACTTTTAAAGATTAAAACTTAAATCCAGAACCATGCCTGTCTTAAGCTCCTTTTTCCAGTAATGCCTCTTCAGAAATCTTCTATGGTTGCTCTTAGCCAACAGTATCTTTAAGCAGAAATTTCTTCAAATCACAGTCTCACAATAGTTTATAACTGAAACTACTCAGCACTCAATAAAACACTTTGAACAGATAATCAGCATAAATTCACAATATTTGCTTTCAAATTTGCAGTGTCAAGCTTCTTTCTCAAAAACGTCAGAAATCAGAAAGCCAAGCATATTTTCGAATGAAGGTTTGTGTGGTATTTATAGGCCGCAGTAAAAACGTTTTCCCCATTTCTGGGCATGCTTATTGACAAATTTCATTATTTACTCAGTCAAAGTGCTACCTGCCATGCATCCAATCCCTTAGTCATGATTTCTAAAGGTGAATCGACTCATTTACAGCCAGCAATTCGAAGAAACTTTCAACTTGAAAGCAAAACGAATTTAACAAACACGTTTTTCTGCCAGGCGTCAGAATTCTTCATTATTTCCTTGCTGCGTTTTAGGTTACATTTAAAATCGACCCAGCTCAGCTTTTACTTGCTATTTTCTGGTTTAATCTTTTGACATTGTCTTCTCCCATTCCCAGCTGTGCAGGAGTTCCGCCATTTTCACGGCAAGCTCTTCATTTTATTATTTTTTTTTTTCTATTTATTTCACAGTTCGACTTTTTCCATATTTGCCTTGTAGTTTGAAAAATTTAATATCAAATTACTTATGTTTTCAAATGCGAATTTCTATCATTCCAGAAAAATGCGAACTTCTATCATTTTCACAAAATGCGAATTTTATCTTTTTCACAAAATGCGAATTTTATCATTTTCACAAAATGCGAATTTCTATTTTATACTTTATTTATTATTGTGTTAATTAAACATTAATATTTATTTTTATATAAACTTATTTACATATAAATAAATATTAATTTAACATTAACACATTTAATAAATAAAATATATAAATTTATTATTATTTATACATTTCTTAAGTGTTAATATTTATACATATAAATATATATATATTAATAATCTCCTTATTAATATATATATATATATCATATATAAATATATACTTAAATCCTTCAGATAATAATACTTGAATATCATTTATCGAGATACCAGGCTGAATGTGTACGTGTAAACATGTTTACATGTTCTCTATGTATATACATATGTATGCGTATATACATGTCGATACATATGTACGAGCATATCCATCTGCTTACGTACATACGTGTCGATATGTCTATACATTTAGATATGTGTATACAGTGTATACATGTGTACACGTACCTATTCGTCCTGCATCACATTCATTTCATTTCATTTCATTTACGTTCATTCACAGGGATTCACAGTAAAGTCAGATTAACATTCAATCACATCATATAAAGCATAGGGAAGTAAATCTTACTCCTAAGCCTATGGATGTCTAACTTATCTGACCTGTTTCTCAATGTATTGTTCATAATGTGTGTGTATGCTCAACTGATTAACTTTACCGGTCAAACGACCAATACCCCTCTCCCAAGTGATATTCCCCCTCTGTCTTGAGGACTGATTCCCATTCCTGCATTCACAATTATAAACTCACGGCAGTCAATTGCTCACAAGATTATCAATACATATAAATTTCATAAGATATAAAAACATCACACATAAATCACATTATGTACGTTTTTCACTATGATTAACATCAAGTAAATAACACAAGAATGAGACGATCAAAAGCTCATATTGAAAACAAGGTGATTCACATCTTTATTCATTCATAGAATTGTCTTTACAAACACATAATCCTTATTCAATTCTAATAGCCTAATAGCTATACAATTCGGGATGTAACGACACAACTTTTGTCATGAAAATTTAGGATCCCCTATAAGAAAATGGACGTCTAACTCGAGAATTTATTGTTATCTCACCATTTTCTTTGCTGAACCCATTTAGATTATGGTAGAGCAGAGTCAGTCTTCTCTCTGCCAGTTTGTTATGGATTAGTATGTCTTAGGATTGGTACTGATAGTTTGTATGGCTCCAGCTTTTTTGTAGTCATAGAAAATGAATATGATTGCAAAGAAATATTAGATATGTTTGTGTTTTCATAGTCTGCTCAAGTCAGATCTTCTATTAAATTGATGGAATGCCATATCCATCAGTCTTTAGAGGTCCCAATAGGAAGCACGAGTGCATGTTAGCTGTGTAGTTTACAGTTATTTCTGGTAATTATTTGAGAACTTGCTATATTCTAGTAATCTTTTAATGGTAAGACCATGAGTCTTGGGAGGTCCTCAGATAAAGCTAAAGGACTTGTGTTGTGATTGAGAGTGATTGTTGCTAATTATTTTAGAACTTGGAATGTCTTTTACATGGAAAGGTCATGCCCTAGAAATTTCAGGGCAAAACTAGCAACCATTAATCATTACCGTAAATTTTGTTAGACATACATTGTACAAGGTTGTTTTCCCATAGCCTTTCTGGCATTAATTTCGTCACAGAAATGTGATCTATATACTATGGTTGGACTTTGTGGATTACATCTGAATATGATGGATGGACTGAGGGTTTACACCACTTTATGGAGGTTTGATGTAATTTTCGGTGTATTAATCTGCCCCTTGGTCCATAACATTTGTGAGAGGTGGTTGTAGGTGACCATAGTCCACTTGCTAGTGCTCTGTTATTCATCGCATATTTAACTCCATGGTTTTTTAAATTGTGGTAATTTTATTTCTTATTAATAGAAGTACTGTTATCATTGACACTGGTTGTGCTGTCCATTCTAGGCGCTTGTGAGTAATCATATCTTCTGCTTATGAAAAGCAACGACTTTCTTCTTGTATAACCTTGAGCTTCCATAAGATGATGGGCTTTGTCTGCCAAAAATGACTCCTTGCTCCACTGTCAATGTCTATGCCAGTTTTGATATTAATGTATTCTTACTTAATTTTATGCTATCCTTGGTCACTTTGGACTTTAAAGGCAATGTAGAGTAAGTAAATAAAGTGTGATAGAGGAGGGTAAAGACAATGGACAGAGGCAAACAACTTTGTTAGGAAGAGAATTGCAGTTGTAATTAGTACTCCCACAGGCTGACTTGTTTTGAAGTTTCTAGACTCTTAGTTTTGCTGGATTTCATATAAAGAACAGCAGTAGAAAATACATTATTAAAAAGTGACTAGCTGCAAGGATGATTACATTCTTCATGGAGCTGCAGAACTGATTACATGCTTTATTCACATTCATTTATAGTCTTGTGTTGGATAGGATGGTTATTATTTCTAAACTTGACAGGGTCACATTGGACTTGTATGACCTGAATATTAATTAATGCGACATTTGTTTATAACACTTCACTAATAACATTAAGCACATATGGCAAGCATTATATTCTAATGGGATTACTTTCTCTGAATATTGTGGAAAAATGGCATCTGATTGGGGATTTTCCGAATCAGAATTTCCCACAAACACAGTCTATTAATGCTCTTAAATAACAAATGTTCTAGTAGATAATGGGCAAGGTTCTATTGTCCATTGCACTTTTATCCATTTTGTGTTTTCTCATTTAGGAATTTTTTAAGTCTGTACTATGTTGATTTATTAAATTGTTACCTAGTTGGAATCTAGCATATCAAATTGGAACTCACTGGCAATGCTAACAAGGGACAAGAATGATGTTAAGTGAACAGTGGTTTGTTGTTTGATGATGATCTATAAAGTTACATAGTCTCTACATGTTGATGGTTAAATCTTGCTTTTCATTTCTGATGTAATGCAGGTGCATAATAAGTTATAACCTATTGATAGTCTCTACATGTTGATGGTTAAATCTTGCTTTTCATTTCTGATGTAATGGAGGTGCATAATAAGTTATAACCTCTTGATGGTGTAAATTACATAAAACCCATCTTTGGATGTGTTTTATGGAATGTTAAACCCTTAAATACTTCTTCTGCAAATGCTTGACTATGAATATTTAAGTAAAATACAATGCATCCAGCTAGCTGTTTCAGATGGTAAATATATGCCCATATACTATTTCAAGGTTTCTTGGTCTACATACATGAGAATATGAGGGTAGTTACCGTAGTTTTGCTAATGGAGCCATAGATAAATTGACAATCACTATTTCAATCAACTGTTGACTAAGTACAGAAAGTAGGTGTAGTTGTTTGAGGGGTAGGTTTTTAATCCTCGTAAAACAACTTGATGGATTTGAAAGCATATAATCCACATACCAAGACTAGAGTTGACTATTGGGCTTTGTACAGGGGGATAAATCCATCCAAGCTTGCTTTTGCAATGACTAATGATTTTAATAGTATAATAGCCAACATTATTTTTTTTATATTAGGTGAATTTGTTTATCAATATCATAATATGTTCCTTTTTATTCTGTAAGGGTTCTATTGGGGCTCTCCTGTAAATTTATCATAACCTGTTACACTACCTATATTTTATGGCAATGAGTGTTGGAAACCATAAAGCCATACATTATTTATCTATGATTCAAGCATTTGAATATCTAATCAAAATCCTGGCAAAATGAGAATAATTTTACAATATTAGGCCAGTTCACAAAAAAACCCCAAAATCAATGAAGAACTGCCACTTCTCAGTCATTGCTTGCATGGTCCCCAACTATCAACTCCACCACCAGATGCCTCATACCAGCCCTCGATATCTTGCACAACGACCTCTTCAATTCCCTGCCAACTTCATCCAGACATAGTACCAGGACACCCAACTCCCAAAGTTAAATTGAACAAGGGCATCGAGAAAACACTTGAAACTTAGATAGCGGTAATTCAATAGTTATTGCTTCCCCTTCAGCCTCATTGTTCATGCAGTTATTCAAAAAGATTGAGCTGCCCTGAACAAAAGAACCTTTGTCATCCCAAATAATCAAATTGACACCACCAAACTTGGGTTTCCTCTAAAAGCACCATCAAAATTAAGTGTCAAGAAACCCTTTGGAGGTCTCAACAAACTGCAAATTGTTTTCCTCTTAAGTTCTTAACGCTTTAATGTGGTAAATATCATAATATGCTAATTTAAAGGAGGGAAGTTAAATAGATCAGATCAGCACTTGTACTAATTTCCTTAGATACTACGGGATTTTTTTGTGGGGGGGCAATGTGTGTTGGTAATATGATTGCCATAAGGAGGAATTCTGGTCAGCATAAATACTGTTGTAAGAGTTTCTTGATATTGCCCAGAAGGTCAGCTTCTGTATTTACTTCTTTAAAACAATGCAAATATACAATTTTGTTAAATGACTTGCCGATACCAATTGCTTCCTCCAAGAAGCTTCTAAGCTTCCAATTTTGGTAAAAGTCTTTGCAAAGGCCATTGATAACCAGACGAGAGTCCCCTTCCACCACTAGCTTCTTTACATCAAGTGAGTTAACTAATGATAAGCCAGTAGATATTGCTTCCTTGTCAGCCTAATTGTTCATGCAGTTACCCAAAAAGATTGAGCCACTACGAACAAAATAACCTTTGTCATCCTGAATAATGAAATCGACACTTGCCAAACCTAGGTTTCCTTTAAAAGCACCATCAAAATTTACCTTGAAGAAACCCTCTTGGGGTCTCAACCAAATTGCAAAATTTCTTGCAAATTGTTTTTCTGATTCTCTTTACCCTTTAACAGGGTAAATATTAAGTTGCCTGTTTGGGTTCAGGTTCAGGTATGGGCTAAAAGTTTGGCCACGATATAAAAATTTATAATATTATTCTCATTTGATGGAAGTGGAATTTGTGCATTGTGACACTTGCCATCATCTTATGTTCTTTGGAGCTATTATTATTTACAGACTATATATATTACGGCAAGTTTCACAATGCACAAATTCCACTTCCATCAAATGAGAATAATATACTCAATTTAATAATAGCTCCGGTAAACTTAAGACGACGGCAAGTTTCACAATGCACAAATTCCACTTCCATCATATGAGAATAATATACTCAATGTTTTCACTAAGCAGATCTCAATTAAAGAAATTTGATGGTGGAGATATCCTGCAGAGGCAGATAACATTTCATCAGTCAATGAATAACCTCCATTTAATAAGGGCCTATCTATAATGGGCTTCTTCCCATGATCTGGGGCCAGCTTGGAAGAGGGGAAGCATTTCAACTCACTATTGAGCGCAGGACAAACACCTATCCCTTTATTCTATTAGCCTTCACAATGCAAATTCAAGATGGTAAAAGATTTTCATTTGCGAGGTTCCTGCCACCTCAAACAGAAAATTTTCAGCATACAAAAAAAATAGTTATGCCAATTTTGGAGAGTTTTTTTTGTGGGTTTGGCCTGCTTAGGATGAAGCCGTAGGAAACTCAGGGTGCTAGGGCCAGACGTTGGTCAAACACAGGGCCTCCCCAACGTATCAGAACCAAATTTGTGCAATACGGGGGTCTAAATAGGAGAACCCAGGAACACAGGGTAGATATCATATGCTAAGTTAAAGGAAGTTAACTGTTAAATAGATCAGACCGACTGTGCTAATTTCTTTATATACTATGGGATTTTTTTATGGGTTCCAATCGGTGTTGGTGATATGACTGCCATAAGGAGGCATTGTGGTTGGTATATAAAGTGCTGTAAGAGGATCTTTATTTTTGCCAGAAGATTAGCTTCCGTATTCACTTCTTTGAAACTGTGCAAGTATACAATTTCGTCAAATGCGTTGCTGATATCAATTGCTTCCTCCAATAAGCTTGTAAGCTTCCAATTCGGGTAAAAATATTTGCGAAGGCAATTAATAACCAGAAGAGAGTCCTTTCCCACCACTAGCTTCTTTACACCAAGTGAGTGAGCGAATGATAAACTGGTATTTATTGTTTCCCATTAGCTATATTGTTCCTGCAGCTGCTCATGAGGATCAAGCTGCCATGAACAAAAGAACCTTTGCCATCCCGGATAATCCAATCAGCACCCGCCAAACCTAGGTTTCCTCTAAAAGCACCATCAAAATTAACTTAAGTGGGCGTTGGTAATATGATTGCCATAAAGAGTCATTCTGGTCGGTATAAATATCAGTAAATCTTCCAAAGAAGCAGAATTTTTTTTTCGCACTGCTAAATTGTTATTGGGGTATGTTTACAGGATACCAGATACTCTAGTGTGTTCGAGATGAGTTTGGCTACATGTATAACATTTGCATCACGATTTACTTTATTTGTGGTTATGTTTTTTTTTTCAGAACTGCGAAAAGTCTACTTGCTTGTATATGGTTGTACTAATTTTGATCAAACTGTTGATTTAGGTTTGGAAGGTTGCAGATGTTCCAAAGAATGACAAGTATCAGCACACACATTTTGCTCATAAAATTAACAGTTTTGATACTGCACCAAAGAAGCTTCTTGCTTCAGACTCTCGTCTTCGACCTGACCGTTATGCATTAGAAAGAGGAGACCTGACAAAGGCTGGAGCTGAAAAGAAAAAGTAATCGAATATGTTCTTAAGATATTTAAAGTTTATTCTGATCTTATGAAAACTATCATAAAAGAGTCTTATTTAAGCATATTTTTGAAATTCGAGTCTTCCAGGGATGTTTTCAAGATTCGTGTTGTATTTTCTGCAGTTTAGAGGAAAGGCAACGGGCTGAAAAGAGATGCAGAGAGGCCAAATCTGAACAGTTCACTCCAAGATGGTTCACTCGAACGGGAGAAGTTTCGCCCACACCTTGGGGTGATTTGGAAGTGTATGAGTATAATGGGAAATATGCTGACCATCGTGCTTCTATTGATAGTTCTAATGTCGATGATGGTGTAGATCAAAAATCTATGGAGTTTAACCCATGGCAGTATGGGAATATAGAGAAGGTTGAGGATAATGGAACCGTTGAATGACATTCGTTTGCCCGTTTCAATTCTATAATAGCTCAATCTTGCTATTGTTTCCTTGTAATGATATAAACCCGATAGGATCTTAGCAATTTTCTCTCCTGGGATTTGAGTCTCCGTGATTCTCCAAAATAACTATTTAGTATTTTGGTTGTGTACTTCGAACTTGGATTTAGAAGGCAGTGGAATCTCTACTTCTATGCCATAAAGGAAACTGATATATTGGATATTTTTGTTCGGGGAGGATGGATTGTGTTTTGAACAATTGTAAATTATATGTTTTGATCAGAATTTTTAGAAAAAAGATGTTATTAGGCACCTGGGAGAAATATCTAGAAGTGGTGAAATGTTTGGCAATTGACGAGACAGGTGCTATCTTAACTTTTAGTAGTTGTTTGCTCTGTTTTAAGTTGGGTTACCATTAATAGTTCATATTTAATCTCAGATTCAATTTTGTGGACTATGGTTTGACCTGACACAATGTAAATTCCACTTTATAATAGTCATTTAAGCTTCTTTTCTTTTATGTAATTAATGGTCCAAATTCACAAAATATTTTTATCAATTAGAGTTCGATAGTTTAAGATAACATGGAAGATAATTTTCTACTAATATATCATAAGTACAAAATAGTTTTCTACAACTAGTGTCTACACTATGGAATTTGTTACTTCAAGTTTTGATAGTTGATCCTGATTATATGATTTTTGATGATAGGCTTCTTTTTTCCAAAATAGATTTATCTTTGATATGATTGTAAAAAACTCTTTGGGAGAAGCTACTTAAAACGTAAAAATAATTATTTTATATTTAAAATATATTTTAAGATTTTTGTATAATTAATTATTTTATATTAAAAATATAAAAAATCTTAAAATATAAGTAATAATTTTATTATTTATTATTTAATGATTTTAATCATAAAGCACGATAATAATATCATTTTAATTTGTCAATTTTTTATATTTATTTATTTTACATTTATGAAATACAAAAACAACCAAATAATTTCAAGTTGTCATTTCTATAATGGTAAAGTTCAATAGGTTTTTTCGAAAGTGAAAGATTTCAAAGCTTGTACAAAAGAAATTTATCAATTACAAAAAAAAATTGAGATTCTTTCAAATGAGCAAATTATGGTACACATCAAAGAACAAGAAGTTAATAATGTGTGTGATCTTGAAATTAAGTCTCATTTTTTATCGAAGAGAAGATATTGAGATCATCTACATGGACTCCTCTAATAATGGTTGCCCCACATCCTTTTTTGAAGACACTGCCTTTCATAAAAGATTCATTACTTTCTTCCCTCAAAATAGATTCATTAGATCACATATTTCAAAACGAGGTAAGAGACAATGCAAATAAATACATTGTATGTTGCAATTACATCAATGGTCTTCTTTTCAATCTACAAAGATCACCATATTGGTGGGAAATGGTGACAACAATCAATCAAACACCTCCAAGTTACACAAGCCTTGGATATGAGCTATACATCACTTTATTAGTAATTTTTTTTTAGAGAAATTACTAAAACCAATTAGGGATTCATGGGTTGAAACATGAGTCCATTTTTTTATAGATGGAAATAATGTAAAAAAAATCTTTAATTAATGTTATTGCACTATTCTCTAAAGGAATAATGTTTTTGAAGGTGGTTGATTGTGAGGGGAAAATGAAGGATGTGTTGTCAAATAAGGTTTGCACCCTTGCTAAGCTATGAACTTCAACAACCTATTGACATATGGGAACACTTCGAGGTTGTGGGTGACCTAAGAATGAAGTGGACCTCCAGATTATGGGCTGGTTCCCCTTTAGATAACTTGAAAATACTAAAAAATGATAAGAAAAAGAGTAAGAAGGATATGCTTGAAATTTAGAACCTACCACTAACAGGTGGTACACCAAAGATAAAGTTTTGACAAAGCTGTTGAAACTAACAAAAATCTCAATAAAGCTAAACAATCTCACAACACAGAGATTTATATCTGCAAAAATGATTCTATGTAAGGTTTTGACTGTTCTAATGCTTAAACACAAGGAAAACAATGATGTTTTCACAAATGTAAATGCAATAGAAAGAGATCACTAACATAAACCTGCACTATGACATAATATTCTTTGCATCCAACATTGAAGGAATCTGATAAAATAAAGGATTACACAGAATTTTATCATGCAATTCACAACCAATACTAAAACAACAAAGAAAATAGGTGAAGGAAATGACTTTCTATTGAGAAAAAATGAATATCTGTATTATAAAGGCCAATGAGTTACAAAGTGTGAATAATGCTCTCACAACAATCTCACAACCAAGAACTAGAGAAAATATGAGAGAAAAGGACTTATAGAAAAGTCATCCAAAATTCAAATTCGAATTTTGGCTCCAAGAAAATATGTGTTGTCCACCTTCTCCAAACAAGGTATGAAACTGAAGATACTCCTCAAAATGTGCAAAAAGAGTTATCAAAACTCAAACAACTCCAAATGGTCTTATGAAACTGAAAATCCCTCAAAAAGAGGACCATAATTGAATGTGAACTCTTGTTCTATGCCTCAAATCACTCCTTGACTCAAGCCAAGTCAAACTGAACTCAAAACTAAAATCAAATTCCTGATTTTCCTCCATGTGTTGGCATAATTTACTCAACTTCTTCCATGATTTAAGCAAGTCTTCAAAAGGCTCCATTTGAAGTCCTTTGACTAAGTCTTTGAAACTGCATTTAAAAGCACTTTATCTTTGAATTCAAAATATCATCTATTTTAAATGATTTATAATATCATTTAAAATAGAGATTTACAAATCTTGAACATAATGCAAAAATAAAGACTTGATTGTATATTTGAACTCAACCTTGCATTTCATAAATATCTTTTATTTAAAAATGATTTATAATATCATTTTAAATAAAGATTACATGTTTTTTTGAATATAAATGCAAAAATAAAGACTAAGTCAAATACAAAATATTAAGGGTGGGGCCTTAGTTAATTGGCTAAGTAATTCGCTATGCTCTACCGGTCAGTTCTAGTCTCCCCGTCGATGGTACCGGGGTCAGCCACCGGGTGTAAAAGTTTACCGCGCCATAGGGGTCGCGGCCCTTCCCCGGCAGCTCAAAAAAAAAAATAAAAATAAAATACAAAATATTAAAAGACCAAGTGTTAAAGTCTTTTATTTCAATTAAATGAAGTTTTGCCTCCTTTAAAAAAACTAAGGAAAAATCCTTCCTCCATCGAACCCTTTTAGGGTTATAACCCTAAAATGAGTGATTATCATTCATTTGCATTCCATTTTATTTTTGTATTCTGGAAACTTCTTGGAGTAGCGCCGCCATGAGAAAACCCTAGCCGACCTGTTGCATGGTTTTCTCTGTTTCAAACACCATTTTGAAGGCTATATGGAAGATAAAATGCAGAAATCCTAAGGTAAATTCTCCATTTTGAACAATTTGACGAAATTCCTCCATTTTCTGAAGCTTTTTAACAACTTCTAGGTCGCGGCCATGAGTAAACTTTATCATTTTTTTGTTAAATCTACTTTTTCATTGGGTTTTTCTCTCTGGCCGCTATGAGCAAATTTTGGACGAGTTTCTGTGGAGCTCTGCTCTGGACGCCATCATTTTGCACATTATGAAAGTCTATGATGGTAAGTTAGATTTTTATTACATCTGGAATTTTTTTTGAGATTTTTCAAAGCTTTTTGTAAGCTTTTAGCCGTGGCCTCTTCTTGTGAAATCTTGTCTTTATATTTCTTTGCTGTGTTTTCTTATGAAGAAAAACCCAGTCGACTATGAAGAAGTATTTTTATTGTGTTGAACACCATGAAAGAAGCTATGCCTGGAGAATTTGATGCTGGTAAGTTTAGACTTTCTTGTAGATCCAAAGATTTCTTTTAGTTTTCTTGAAATTTTTTGTGAGAACCTACAGGCCACCATTTTTTTTTTTCTGATGTTTCGGCATCTGTGGTTTTTGGGTATTTTATGTCAGTGCTTTCCTCTTAGCTACCATAAATGAACATGTAATTTCCTTCACTTATTGTCAGTAAAATGAGGAAAAGAATTAATATTCTATATCTTTGTGCATTGATCTTTCATGAGTAAGGTGCGACCTGAAATCTCCTTTTGCCAAATTTTGATTTGCCTCTATGTAATCTCTATGAAAACCGTGGCTATATTACTCTTCTGCATTCTTGTGGGCGCTACTGGGAGTATCTCAGAAAATTTTATTCTCCTAGCTGTGGCCATACATTGATCTTTCTGGGCATTGTTATTTTGCTGATTATTATTCTATTTCCATGCTTTAATGAAGAAATAGACCACCCAGGCTGCAGATTCTTTATTTATGCTTCTGGGTGCTTGATCTTTGAGCTAGAACTTTCTTTCATGGCTACCAGCTGGTTTTTGAACTTTGCACTTCATAGCATTTCCTTTTGCTACTGTAGCTCAAAATTTTGTATAAACCCTAGCACATGGGTTACCATTTTTGTTCTCCTCTCTGTTTGATACATGACCTTGCCCTTTTGATGATGTCTCTTGATGATCCTCAATGTGATAATGCTCTATTTTATCAACTTGATTGCTGCTTTCCAGATATATAGGACTGTTATCTAATATTTTGACTATTCTGTTAAAGCAAGCTATCATTATTGACTGCTGAAAACTCTATTTTCATGAACCTATACATTGTATTCATAGGTTTTGACTATTAATAACATGACTGCTTTGCTAATTGTAGCTCACTCAACTATTTTTATGATGACTGATCTTGCTGATTGTAGATACTATCTCCATTTGAACTTGTTATGAATGATTCATTAAAGTAACTGAGCACAATGTTGATCTCCTTTGTTCTATAATGCATAAAGGCATTTAAATGAGTTGGGCTCAACCCTTGTGGGAGCCACATTTTACACCACTCATGTTGTAATTTGATAATCAACAACAACCTTACGTTTCCTGTTTCTGCACATGACACAAACCAGTTAGTAAAAATGATAGATTCAATGGTTCCTTTTGATGCTCTGCTTCTCAAAGTTAATCATTTGGCGAATGCATGATAAAATGTAAATTTCATTCTTGTTAGTAATGTAGGGATAGGATGAAAGGTGATTCCTCATTGCTCTAACATCACCCCTCATAATTTTGCAGGTAAACTTTGGAGTTGGAGTTGGACCTGATGCTGGAGCTGAAAATAGATCAACAAAACTACGACAATGATTCGTCATTCCAGGAAATGACGAATTGCCTTCTCACCTTATTGTTACATTACTTTCAGTTGTGTGATGTGCATTTTTCTTGAACTCATCATTTGATTATGAAATCAAATCAGGCTACTCCCACGACTTGTGTGGGATTACAAAACATTTTTCTCAATAAATCAATGTTCAAAATATGTAATGAGTTATGTATTTTTCTTGAATTCATCATTTAATTATGAAATACATTGTAATTGCTTAAAACACGTATTTTGTAATCAATATGAGGCTTATTTATGCTCTTAAATCTGCAATACTCCTAGCAGAAACAATCATTGTAGATGATTGATTCAATATGATTCTTTGCTTCTTCAAATGAAACCTTATTTATCATTTTCTTTGCTAGGATTATTCATCAGTTGATTAGAACTGTTGAATATTTTTAGCCAAACAATCCTAAAATACTCTTTCTTTTGAAAGCAAAGGTTTATGGTATTAATCAAATATAAAAAATTTGTATCCCAACAAATAATTCCCCTCTTAAGTTACACTAATTTATGCGGGAAGCATAAAATTAACAACATTTCTGGTGACCTCTCAGGGGTGTTTGCCTGCTATAAAAAATAGGCTAGTTGCTTCACTTATCCATTGGGCAAGGAGTCCATTTATGTCTCTCTTTGACTCAAAAAATTTCACAGAATTGATTCATGTCTTTTGTAACTGCTTGTAAGTCTGCTATTATTAGTTACAGTTCCATGGGGTATATACTTGTTGTTGATGACATTGAAGTTCTACTCCATGTTATGAATATGAAGTATCTATTTCATTGAACTATAGCTAGTAACATCAGATTTTGAGCTTATTCCCCCACCCAACAAAACTCAAAGTAAACTAATAATTGTGCAAAACAACACTTAGAGGAAACTTCAGATGCAACTAATCTATGTGCAGAAGCACTTATTGACATCTAGAATCTAAACAGCTATGTACAGATTTAGATCAATACCTCAAAAGCAATGCTTGAGGTGAATCCCATTTACTGGGATTGGCTCCACTTCGCCATCCAACTTAGACAGCTGGAAAGCATTATGTTGTTTCTTTTCAGTAATGATATAAGGCCCACTCTAGAATGCATCAAATTTGGAGTGCTTTCCAGGTTTGCTTTTGAATTCATCCCACTTTAGCACTATGTCACCTTCCTGTAACACTCTTGGAGATGCCTTTTTATCAAATGAACTTTTCATTTGAGCCTGATGTTGCTCAATATTTTTCATTGCTTCAGCTCTGACCTCTTCAAGTTCAATTAGTTGAGCTAACCTTGCTGTCATAGGCTCTTCTTCGATCATATCAAGTTGGTTTACTAGATCAAGGGCTGGGAGCTCAAGAGAAATGCTGGGAGCTCAAGAGAAATGGGCAGTCTTGCCTCCTTTCCATACACAAGCATGTATGCGTAAAGTCCAGTTGACCTTTTTGATGTAATTCTATCAGCCCACAAAGCTGATTTCAGCTTAGTATGCCAGGCTCTTTGATTACCATCCATGGTTCTCTTGATGATCCTCAAAAGATTTTTATTAGTGGACTCAGCCTGTCCATTCCCTTGAGGATAGTAATTAGAAGATGTATTTAAGTAAACACCATTTTTAATAGCCCAATCATATACTCTAGTTCCTATGAATGCAAGTGCATTATTAGAAACAATAGATTCAAGAACTCCAAACCTGGTAATCAGCTCCTCATAAAAGTTTAGAACAACTGTCTCATTAGCTTCTTGAGTGATACAACTTCAGTCCATTTAGAAAAATAATCAATGGCTGTAAGCACCCACTTATGTCCTGCACTTGATGGTGGCTTTATCACCCCAATGAAATCTAAGCCCCATTTCATGAAAGGCTGCTCAACTTGAATTGGCTGAAGTGGAAGGGCAACTAATTTCTCTTTTCCTGCAAAGATAGCACATTCTTTGCACTTTCTCACCCATGCATGGGAATCTTTGAATAAGGTAGGCCAGTAATAGCCTCCTTTCATGATTTTAAGAGCTGTAGCTCTTGGAGAAAAGTGTCCACTAGCTAACCCTTGATGAAATTCATGCAATACTCTATCAGTCTGATCAGCTTCAATACATCTCAATAGGACACCATGAAAATCTCTTCTAAACAGTAAA
Source organism: Sequoia sempervirens (assembly GCA_007258455.2). NCBI lineage: Eukaryota > Viridiplantae > Streptophyta > Pinopsida > Cupressales > Cupressaceae > Sequoia > Sequoia sempervirens. The sequence continues at coordinate 19,070 of VDFB02019318.1, forward strand.
CCATTTAAAAGAACGTAAGGTATGGACTGTAGTCTATAATACCTCCTTTTTTATTTAGTTAGATCGGGAGGACACTCAGCAGTTAGTAAAAAATGTGTCATTTCTGTAATCCAACTTGTAGGAGTAGGTTCAACAACTTGCTCTCCATCTTGAAGTGCTAAAACATAACTTTCCTCCTCCTTTATATTGTTGTTGCTGTCCTTTGTAAGTTGTTCGCAGAGACCTCTCCCTCTTATCATTTTGGTAACCTTTATTTCAAGGTCATACTCCATTACCTTAGTGACCCAACCAACTCTTCTATCACTCAAATCTTTGTTCAGTAAAAACTCTTTCACACTTGGATGGGCAAGCATCAGTATAATCTTGTTATTGGAAAGCATGTGTCTAAACTTTTTCAAACTTCTTATAACAACAAGAACATGTTTTTCCACGAAATTATACCTTAGCTCATAATCTTTGAGTCCTTGACTGAAGAAAGCAACAAGCTATTTAGATCCTTCATCATTACGCTGTATAAGCATGTTGAAAGTGAATCAATATTCCCATAGGCATATAAAATGAAATCCTTAGAAAAATTAGGATTCAGAAGTGTAGGTGCAGCTACTAATGCTTCTTTTATAAGCTCAAAACTTCTTTTCCCATCTTTAGTCCAGCTAAAAGGTACATTCTTTCTCAACATATGAGTTAGTGGACTTAATAAATCAGCAATGTAAGGGATAAACCTCCTAACAAAGTTAATCCTACCAATAAAACTCTGCAAACCTTTTTTGTGTGCTGGTAAAGGAAGAGCTAAGATAGCACTTACTCTTTCAGGGTCAATAGTAATGCCCTGTTTAGACACCACATAACCAAGCAATCTTCCTTCATGAACAACGAATACACACTTCTTGGGATTAAGTGATATCCCAAATTCCCTGCATTTCTCAAAAATCTGCCTCAAATGATTCAGATGATCCTTAGCCTCCTTAGAAAAAATAGTGATATCATCAAGATAGACTAAGACAATCTTGTACATTAAACCCTGAAAGGCCATATCCATAGCTTTTTGAAAGGTTTCCCTAGCATTAGACAAACCGAAGGGCATTTTCTCATTGGCCATAGTTCCCCATTTTGTGGTGAAGGCTGTTTTGTACTGATCTTCTTTTTTCACTAATATTTGATTGTAACTAGAATAGCCATCTAATAAGGAAAACCTTTCTGATCCTGAGACTACCTGAAGTATTTGTTCCATAGATGGCAAAGGATGGAAATATTTTAAAGAAGCCCTATTTAAGTCACGAAAATCTACACACAGTCTTATTTCACCGTTTTTCTTTCTTACTGGCACTAGGTTTGAAACCCATGAGGTATGCTTAATGGGGAAAATAATGTTGCTTTCAATCAACTTATCTAGTTCTTTCTTCATTAAAGGCTCTAACTTAGGATTCAAAGGCCTCTATTTTCACCTAACAGGTTTGACATTAGGCTCAAGTTCAATGGTATGTTGAGCAAGCTAGGGATTAAATCCCTTCAAATCAGTATATTGCCAGGCAAAGATATCATTAAATTCTTCACAAAGCTGAATAAAAACAAGCTTCTCTTCAGCTGTACATACCTTGCCTAATTTAAGAAGCTTTCCTTTGAAGACTTTAACCTCTTTGTAGTGATCTTGCTGAACTTGAATACTGCCCTTGGGTTTTCTAGCTTCATCATCTATATTAAAAATAGATTCTAGAGTGACCAAGCCCTTTGGAAACTTGTTGTTTTTGAGCTGAATAATCTGGTCACTGTACTGGTGCTGTAACTTTTCCTGATTGGTATGTGAGAACTCAACTTATTCTCTTAAAAAGTTGACAATCTACTTGTCACTTTCAAAAACTTGC
>VDFB02019319.1:0-14181 GCA_007258455.2 Sequoia sempervirens
ATGATCCTCTTGACATTCAAGATTCTACCACTCCATCTCTGTCTCCATTGCATGAGCCTGCTACCACAAAATCAGATCCTATCATATCCCCCACTCCCTCTCCAGATACCACCCATCCAAATGCTGCTATCCCATCATCTCCTTCTCGGGATCCCCCATCATTGCCTAAAAATGCTATCCCCACACCGCTTGCATATCCCCTTGGTACTCTCACATTCTTCCATGGTGGCCTCCTTGCAGAAGAAAAGCATAGTGTATATACCACCCATCATCCCCACCTAATAATGGACTCGCATCATGTTTTCAGAATAACAAAAATCCTATCATGGATCAAATGCTCAAGAAAATGAACTATCCAAAGAGGTCTAGGCCTTCCACGAGGCAAGGTATTTTAGAGCCCATCAAGTCAAAGAACAAATCGCATACAAGGTCTTGGATCTATTCCCCCCAAGACTCACAATCTAAACCACGTTAATTTCCAACCTCCTAGATGTCCTCACTTGGTATTTTTCAAAAGAAATCTTCGACTCTTCCCATCGCTCCACCAAATCATATCTTTTTTAATCCCTCCTCCTCTATAAATTATCGCCTCAAAACAACCGTATCCATATTCCTCCTTCATCTACACTCCATCCATCTTAGATTCCTTACATCCCTCCATCCACCATATCCCATCCTTCATCTACTCCATCCATCTTGGGTTCTTATGTCCCTCCACCCACTCCATTTACTTTGGGTCCGTATATCCCAAAATCACCTCCTCCATCTCATCCTTTTATCCATCCAACGCCTATCCATGTCATCCACCATAAACATCCTAATCAAGATCAACAAAGGCACATACCTACACATTCTCCATCTACATGTAATCCTCATAATCCTACCTCCACCACTCCACATCATCCATCTTCTCACAACCATCCCATTTCTAGTACGAGCACTTTGGATGCCAGAGGAAAAATGCATCAATCTAAACACCCACATGAATCTAAAGCTTCCCATGTCCCCTCTAAAAGACATGGTAAAGAAAAGAAAAACAAAATCCAAAATCAAAATCAAACCTATAGCTCACAAAGAGCCACTAAAGAAAAGATCAAAACCGTGTGGATCCCAAAGAAAAAAGATGCAATGCCATTAAATGAAAAATCTGTAAGAAAATCCAAAGTTGCTCATCCAAAAGCTAATCCTTTTCATCCACCCTCTCCTACATCTATTTTGGGTCCCTATGTCCCAAAATACACTATTTCATCTCCTCCATTATCCCCACATTCTCCATCCATTAATCCTTTTATCTTTTCACATCCACCACCACATGTGCCAATGTTGGTCTTAAACACATCTCCCCATCACATATCCACCCCATCGTTCCATCCATACACTTTCCAACATCCCACCCATTATCCCACGTATCTCCCCCATCAAATCCCTCTAATTCATCCTCTTGCATAATCCATTTATCCTCATAAGATTGTACCAACAACCAATAGTCGGTTCGAACATGGGCTCTTAATACCTGATATAGAACTTTATGCTTGAGTCCTTCACCCATATCCTTCTCACATGTCTTCTAAAACCACTTATTCGCCTCCCTATCTTTATCCATCTCCTTCCGTGTGTTATCCAAAAATCTAGAACAGTTAAAAAATCCAGAAAAGTCAAAAACTCCAAAAAAATCAACAAATAAAATAGTAAAGAGAAATAATTCGTCCAATGGTGACAACTTGGCAAACAAGCGCCTTGGATAAGTACCATGATGAAAACCTGGCAAACAGGCATCATGCGTAAATCCCCATCTGCACTTGGGGGCAACTTCCTAATTTGCGTTCCCTCGATCCGCTTTGCTTCCAGCTATGCACCCGTCTCCATCCGATACATCCTTTTCATTCATCCCCTCCATCCTCCCTATCTTACACATTTTTCTTGGCATATCTCACTTATCCCCATTCTTCCAGCCTCCTTGTGATCTTGGTAACAATTAGGGGCAAACATATAAGCATGCTTTGGACACCTCTTAGCATACATTCCCCTCATCCGCACACTATCCTAATCCTCATTCGCACTCATCTATCTTCCTTATCCACCCGTCATGCTACCTTCCGTCTCCCTTCCTTATCCATGCATTCTATCTTCATCCATCTCACTCTTTTATCTTCCCATCCACTTGTCTTCCATCCTTCATTCCTCCCCGCACATGACATATCTAGAGTGGGGGCATCTATCTTCCTTTATGATAGAGTCCTTGGAGACATCATTCATTCCATCACAACAATCTATTCCATTTCCCTATCCTTATCTTCCCATCCCTCCACACAATCCTTATATCCATCTCCCTATCCTTATCTTCCTATCCTTCCATCATGGCATCCATTTTCATCTATCCATCCGGTAACCTTTTCCTCATCCAAATCCTTATCTTCCTATCCATCAATCCAACCAGTCTTTTTCATCTCCAAATCCTTACCTTCCTATCCATCCCTACCTATCTCCCCCATCCTTTTCATCTTCCCATCCTCATCTCCTTCTCTTCATCCCATCTTATAATCCCTTGTCATCAGTATCTAGCTATAGCCTACTATCTCATCATTCATCATCTCATCATTCATCTATCCCTCCTATCATCCTCCCAATTCCTCTTTTGATGACTTGGATAACTATCCCATCCCTGAGCTTCATGATCACCATCATCCTCTGATCCAATCTAACAGGTCTATCTTGTCTCATCCTATCAGTCCCATCATTTTCTCTGTTGGTCATCATTTTTCCATCATTTGTCTTTGGCCTTTAGTCGAACTACGTTGCCCCTGCGCTTTCACGTAGGCAAGGTCGATCATTTGATCCACCCCCGGGGTTCCATCATCGGTCTTTTTGCTTTGTCCATCTGATCCTTTATCATCTATCATCAGTCTTCATGTCTTGTTCCTATTGTCTGTCCCATCTTGGTCTTCATCATCCTCTTTTTTATTTTGTCCATGGTATGTCATTAGCCTTTTATCGAACTACGAGGGCTCTGCGCTTCTACCTAGGCAAGGCTAATATTTGATCGGCCCCCGAGCCCCCTACGTCGCTAGCATGTGCCGGTCTCCTATCTTGTGTCATGTCTCTCATGTCGCGTCGTCATGCTATGCCCTTATCTAGCTGGATCTTAACAAATGAGATTCACTTGTATCATCAAATCCAATCAGTTTTGAATATCCTGCGTCATATCGATCTTTTAGTTTAATATCCATCATCGGTCTCAACAGGATGCATCCTTCCTAACAGACCTCATCAATCCCATATATCCCCTTGATTCTATGGCAAACGACATTTGAAATTTATTGTGATCTTTTGATGCTTTTGGATTTTATTTATCATTTGAGCTCCCTATCATCACTTGTCATGGTTGCCTTGATCCATCATATCATGGTGCGATTTGACTAGTCAACATAGCGGTGTATCTTGATCTTTTCTTTGTCTTATCGGTTGTCCCACGTAGTACCCACCAAGACCCCTGAGGTCTTGTGTTATGTTGGGGCATCCTTGTGTGCTTGTGGTTATCTCAATACCTGGCCCGACCAAGGTCACCACGACTTTGGGGTGTTGGGATAGCCTTCTTGTTTGTTATGCTTGTTTTATGCATTAGACACTAATCTGCCTTGGTTCTTCATACCCTGGCATCTTGGGTCTTATGCTATAGCAAAAATCAGTGCTTCGATGATGGCAAATTGTATGTGGATTTCATTTCATCTCATCTATTAAACTCCCCCCATCCATTCATCCATTCATCACTCTCCCTTCCCAATCTCTTATTGTCTTTGCATCATCTTCTTCAACTCCCCTTGCATCATCTCATCCATTTTGAGAGCACACTCGTGTTCTCGTGAACCCGCATGTCCTCTCAAGGGGGCATCATTCATCCCTAATTTTCATCATTTTCTTTTTCCCTTCCTAGTCACTCCTTTGAATGACTGGGGCATCTTTCCCAATCTAACCATCTTCTTCTAGGTTCTATATTTAATGATCTTTGAATGATGCTGCTTCGTAACACCACCATCTCAAGGGGAAAAAATGTAAGAGCGTCCTAAATTGGACATGAATTTATCCATTCATCCCTTTAGATCCTATTTTTTTGTATCTTTGCTTTATTATTTAATTAATAGCTTTAATTCTCGCAAATCCTAAGGTATTTATCAATGCAGCCACCTTGTCACGTTTTAATCCTCCTTTCATCAAATGATTTATTTAGATTCCCTCATATGTCACATCTCCATCATTTTTATCTTATCCTAATCCTTCTTCTAATCTCATCATTAGGATGTGCATGCCTAATCAGCAGTTAAGGTATCACATCCTCAACTTTTGCAAGTTGGCCTCTAATGTTCTCTTAGCCACTAACCTTCCTCTAACCCTCATCAACGTACAATCACCCCTTTAGTCCCCAAGGAATTTTTTAATTCCTTTGTCTTCCCAAAGTCCTTTGAGGAATTTTTAATTCCACTCTCATCTTTCAAGGAATATTAAATTCCTTTTCTCTATGTCCTTTTATGACATGTGTCCTTGGTCCAGCCTTATTAAAGGGCTTTCTCTCCTTTTAGACCGGTACTCCACTTCCCCATGTGAATTTTAATTCACCTTTTTAATCCCAATGCACTCAAAGGAATTTTAATTCCTTCACTTCTTCCCACAAGTCCTCTCTTTATTCTTTATTCTTTCCCCTCTCCCCATGAGGATATTTGAGAAATTTTTAATTCCTCACATGTCCTCTCACCCACATAGGGACAAGCACCTCCTTTATGAGGAGATCTTGTCCAATCCCAAGGTACTTTGTACCCCCCTCCATGTCATGTACTATCCTTCCACCTCATGTCCACTTCACCTTTTAGGGCTATATCACATGCCACATGTCAAGATGTGAGGGCTTGTGAGTTCTCAACTCACCTTGGCCCTACATCTTGATCATTGGTGGCTCAATCTTGGATGTCCATCTCTTCTAGGAATTCTCAAAATTCTTATAAATACCCCCTCTTTTCTCTCATTTTAGAGGGAGATCATTTTGCTAGCCAAACTCTTGCAATTTTATTTCTCAATCTACACTTAGCCATTTTCATGCTTTCATCCATTTCCATCCATCCTCACATCATCATCTAGTTTGCATATCTTTCCATCCAAGGAGCATACACATCAAAGATCGAAGGTCCAACCAAAGGATCGATTCGACACAAGGTATAAAGATCCATTTGTTGTTTTTATCTTGTGTTGATTCCAACTTAGGCTAATCTTGAGGTGTAGGTTGTTTTGGTGTTTATTTGCACTCTTTAGTTTGCTGCTCATTTTCTAACGCATATATCCGACCTATCACACCAACATTTACCTGGCATTCAAAATACTACTTTGCAACAAGGAATAATGTTAATGTAATGTAGTTATAACCTAGCAACATTATCATCCTTAAATCATATCAATATTACTAGTATTACCATTTATCTACTGCCATTGTTTTCAAAGTACTAATTTTAATACTCAAGTAACTTCTACAGGTCCAATTTCACTTACTTTTGATACTAGGGACATCAATTATCTCAAAATGAGATTAATCCTCCTAATGAAAATAGCCTTAATAACTTCCATATTCTTAGTAATCATATGTAAGATTATCATTGGTATTATATTTTCATCACCAATCCCATCAACATTAAAACTACTCCTATTAGTATTAGTCTAAAAGTCAATATTTAATATTTAATTTGATGATATAAAATTTGTAATTTGCTCCCAAAATACTGTAATCTATTATTGAAATTCCTAGAGCACCTAAGTATAATCTCATAGTATTATCTATGTTCTCCATAGATAATACAAACAATAATAATAACGCTTTCTATATGGAAGGGTAAAATTTTTGTTATACAAATTTATTAAGTTTCATCAATATTAATGCTTTTTGCATTATATCAACATTGGCATTCTTGTGGTGCTCATTGGAGTTGCCCATGCTAATTCCATTGATTATTAGTATTAGTAGTATTCTCAATACTGCTTATGCTTGTAACATTGGTTTTTTTCTTACCATTGTTATTTGTAGTAAATACACTAGTATTATATTTTCCTTTTCAATTATATTAACCTTAATGCTATCCTTAGTATTAATCTGTTGCCAACATTACTTGTCATATTAATCTTAATTTCATCATATATATTGACATTAATATCCTTCCTAATATTATTACCAATGTTGTAATTGCTATCAATATCACCATTATTAAAGGATTAATACCACCAAGTATTGAATATTCTTATTGATAACACTACCAAATGTTGAAATTAAATTAAATTTAAAATCTCCTCAATCGCTATATATATAATGTATTTATATAACACATGTTTATTAAATGTTATCACAAGGGAGCACCATTACCATTTACTTTTACAATAGTAACACTCCTACAAATGTAACGGTTATCCTTTGATGTCTTAAATTTTATTTATTTTTAACAATTCCTATTTAAATATCTCATAAATAGCCAAATTAATTTATAAGAATTTAATTTTATATTTAAATATTCTCAAAGTGATTCAAATAACATGTAAAATTTATGGTGCACTTTTTGGATAGTTAGTAACGTGACTTTTAGTCACAACTTAACTTGAGGGGTTCTAGCCCCATTGTCCCCACCATGAAACATATTGTAATTAAACAAATTCAATTGAAATAATTATAAGTTATAAATTAAAAGAGTGTGCACTCATTTCTAGCCATTGGATTTGTTTAATCTGAGCCATTAGATTTGGAGCACTCAAAGAAAACCCTAAATCTTAAAGATGCCCTGAATATCCATCTCTATCCCATTTCATTTTGTTTTGTTTTGTAAGGGTTGAGAAGAAGGAAGAAATTTTTGCTGGGAAGAAATGGAGATAACTTGCAGCCAAAGCACTTCACCATTTTTGCACAGAAGTAGTTTAAAATTTCTTGAGTTATGTATGTATACAAAGATTTAATTTAATTTTCTTTTTATTTTCCCCTTTCTTGCTTGCAGATTTTGCACAGCATAAAGATTCATTTAAATCTATTTTCGATATTAGCTTTTCTTACCAAAAATGTCTAGCAATGTAGGTGATGAATTATCTTGTGATAGGATAACATGTTTGGATAGAATATACCCTTTTGGACAATGCCTCATGGCTCAAATAATGTTGGATAGGATAGGGTAAATGATAGTGACCCATGTCAAGATGTTTTCCATAAGCAAGTGTAAAGTGTACACCAAACATTTGTCAAGATCGAGGTAAGTTAGATTTGGATAAAAATGGATTGGATTTATTATGGAAAGCTGAGACGCTTCCACCTGAAATGGTACATGTAGGTGCTCGATTCTACACATGATGCCTATTTGCAAGGTTTTCATTATGGTACTTGTCCAAAGTGCCACCATAGTGGTTTTCACTAGAGGACGATTTTTCTCTTGACTATTTTCTTGATTTTTTTCTTGATTTTTTTATGTCACACAAGACGCTTGTTTACTAGGTTTTGATCATGGTGACAATTTTTTGCTCATGTTGAACCACATAGTGGTGCTAATGTAGATATTGCTGGTGCTAATATGGGTGTTGTTGCTATCATGACGTGCCAACGATATCCTGCTTGGAGGAGTTTTTTTGCTAAGATATAGGTGCTTGAATGTAACCCTTAATAATTTGTCTTCTTTGTCGATATTGGAGTTAACCTTGCCCAAATGTGCACATCGCGATAGAGTGACCTTAAAGTCCTTATGATAAAGAGTCACTGCCAATGCATGGTCAATGTGAGGGTTTGATATCATGTATTTCAAAGTTGATGGTGGAGTATGTTGAGGGATATGGGATTTAGATGGATAGGTCGATAGTTTGGAATTTTTAATTTTCTAAACTTGGGAGGATGAGCAATGATAGGTGGATATGGAGACTCAATTAGGACCAAAGTCTTGATATACCTTGTAGGTTGTTCTTGAAGCTTTCTTTTGCATTTTTGAACATTTTGGATGGATGAACTTCCGTTTTTTATTTTTCCCCATAGTTTCTTTGACCAATGGAGTTTGAAAGGGATGATTTTCTTTCTTTTGCTTTTGTATCCATTTGAATTTTGCTTGTCCATTTTGTTTTATCGATTCTTTTGCTTCGATGACTTGTTCCTTTCTTTGGTATAACTTTTTCTCTTGTTGTTTGTCCCAATTAGAGGGTGGAGAAATATTTGGATGATGATTCATGATATGGCTAGTTGTAGCGTTGGTAGTGTTTTCAATATAAGATCCTTTGTGCTCTCTATGTTGATGTTTGCGTTAGATAAAGTTGCCTCTAGTATTATAGAGGTATCATTGATATGTTCAGATTCCTTAATTGCTAAATAACAAATACCTTGATGCTTAGGATTTTCAATAATCAACACTAGTTCCAAGATACCTTGTTCATGTAGGCTTAACCCTCTTCCTTGATAATGCATCCGTTGAAATTTTTTATTTGCAATAGGATACAATTTACCTTGGAAACAAGGTACTAATCCTTCTATGCTCTGTTGTGGATCTTCAAAGGTGATAACTTCTTCACTGGTAGGATAGCTTGCTCTGACAAAGTTAAGTGATCCAAGTTTATAAGTGATAGGATCCTCCATATGTGGGATAACTTTCTGATTGATATCTTTAGCTTGATCATGTGAAATATCACATTTTAATGTTTCTTCAAGAGGCATTGATGATTCACAACCCATAAAAAGTCTTCCTCATTATTCATTTTTGATATGCCTGGACAGGATGTTTCTGATTCACAACTTATGTATAAGTCTTCTTCATGATTCATTTTTGATGTCTTTGGCTTTTGCTATGTCTTGATCATGTGTACAAATTTTAAGAGTAGGTGACTCTTGTTCTTTGTTGATGACATCAAGAGTATGAGACTCTTGTCTTGGATGAATATTATCTACATGTCCATTAGGAGTAGGCATCTCATGGGTAGATGTACATGCGCTTGGTATATGGTTTGTTCTTTATTTGGAATACCTTGGATGTCTTGGAAGATATCCACCAAGTCATTATAATATTTTGATGGTATGGTTTCTTGAGCTTGAATTTGTGTGATATTATCTTCGATATGCTTTGGTTCACATTCTTGACATGGATCAATTTCAAAGAAGGGATTTCTTATAAAAGATCCTTGGATTTCCTCAAAATGTGGACATATGGGTGATATCTCTTGGATTAGATTTTTTGCATTGGGTATAAGTGTTGGATTAAGAGTCTCTTGATCATCAATATGTATTGTCATGAGGTTGGATGATGTCAATATATCTTGGGTTGGATTATTTCTAGACTTTGGTGATTGATTTTGATCATGATTGTGATTAAATTCTTGATGTATTTCCTCTTGCTCATTGGATGATGTAGAGACATTGTTAATGCGATCAATGATAGATAGCTCTTGATCATTGTTTTCAACTTTTGAGGTTGAGATATTGTCAATGTTGTCATTAGTGTTCGGACCTTGAATGTTGTACACAATAGATATTTCTCCTAGATCAATAAGGTCTTGGATGGGTCTTTTGAGTGTAACACATTTTGATGCATCATGACCTTTTACTCCATGGTATTTACAATAGTTCTTGTCATCGTATCATGGGAATTTGATAGTAGGTTCACCAATTCATGATGGTTTCAGAAGTGTGATAAGTTTTACATTGACTAATTTTTTTTAACACACCCTCAATTGGCTCCCCTAAAGTAGTGTATTTACATTTAGTAGTGTGGTTGGATTGTGAGGCTTGTTGTGGTGGAGATGATTGTTATTTTTGAGATGAAATTTCTTGTTGGTTTTGAGATTGTTGATCTTGATGATGTTGTAATTAATGATTTTGATGTGGATGTTGCTGATTTGGGGGTTGATATTATTGTTGGATTTTATTTTGATGTTGGGTGATCTGATTTTGATTTTTGTGACCATTAATGTTGTTAATTCACTTGATTTTGTGGAAATAGACTTTATTGTTGATATGAATTAATGTTTTGATGATATTGGAAGTGTTGTTGATGTGGATATTGAGGTGTTTGTGGAATGATGTTTGTATGATGATGTTTTTCTGTTGTTTATATGAAATGTATTGATGTTGAACATGGTGTTGTCAATATGTCATATTTTGATTTCATTCAAGTTCCTCAATCATTTTCTCAAGTGCATTTAGGGAAATTTGATGTTCTATATTTTTTCCTTGATGGTGATTTTGAAACCTTTGATAAGAGTGATTTTGATGGAAATCATCCATGTGACAAGATGCTCCAAAACCTTGATTAGGGGAATCCATAGTTGATATATTATTGACATTTGCGGTATATGATGTCCCCATGGGTGTATAGAGTGGAACTAGATTTGGGTAATAGATTGACATGTTTTGTGGATGTTATGGTTGCAGGTTTGGGATGTTTTGATGCTCAAGACCCTAGGATAAGAGTATGAGTGATGTTTGGATGCTTTGGAGATGATGCTATTTTTGGGACTCAAAATGTTGAAAATTTGGACCAATATTTCACTTCATTTTCTAGAGGATATGTTGAAGAATCTACTTGAACTAGTCTTGAGGTTCAAGCAAATGTTGATATCTTAGAATTTTGAGTGAAGGAATGATCCAAGCTGTTTGTTTTGATTTTGAATCCTAAAAGTAGGTGGGAGTGTTTGTTTTTTCAAATGGATGACTGACTGATGTAAATTATGATGTATTTTGGGAGTCTAACTATTTTTTTTCTCACAAGAGTTAACTAGTTTTAAGATCAAATTCTAATTTTCACCAGAAAGTAGGGAAAAAATGGTAATTTTAGAGCAAAAGCAGTAATGTTTGTCAAAAGAAGCCAGATTTTGGTCGACCATGACCAAATCTGAAAGGCAACTGCGATAAGTTTTCTCAAAAGCAGCCTCTATGTGTAATTTTCTGATTGGTGAATAGCGAGTGCAAAAGCAAACTTTTTGGTCAAAAGTAGTTAGTTTGAAGTCAAATGCGGTTGGAAAAATGTGTCAATTGCGGTAATTATAGGATCAAAAGCGACAACTTTATATCAAGTGCATTTTATTTTTCAAAAGTGACAAGTTTTTACCAGTGACTGTTATAAGGTAGAGAGTAAAAGCAGCCTGCTTTAGGTCAAATACAACTAGTTTTTCAGTCAAGTGCGGCAAAAATAGTAGAAAAAGCAACCTCTGTTTAGATTTTTTTCTCAATTTTTGTTTTGGCAACAATTTGGATAGATTTTGCAGATTTGATGTCTCATTTTAATCTAATTTTGAGAATTTTGGCAAGTGATATCATGCAACACAACAATCAAAACTATTTGACCTTAAATGTCTATAAATTTAAGCACATTTCTTTCCACAAAAGCTTAAAGTTTGTGGAAGGAAAAATGCTAAAGTCATAGTTTCCAATGTCGACTTTGTTCTTAATGCGACTTGAAATGTTAGACTAAATATCCAGAAACCTTTAGGGATATTATTTTAAGATATCCTTAAGGAGTGTAAATATAGGTCTCTTTTCAAAGTATTCACACTAAGTCAAAAGGGTTTAAAGTTTGATAACCATGTTTAATGCTCTTTTTGATGTGTTCATTTTAATTCAAGAAAATGTTTGATGTTTCAAAGTAACCGAGTGATTTGAAAATTTTGTGAAGACAATTTACACCCTAGGGATAGACACGTTCTTTTAGGTGGGCTTACCTCATACCCAAAGGGATGATTTACATGCAATGAATGGAGAGTGTTTTAATCTCAACCATAATTCAAACTTGGTAAGTAACTTTTCAGAAGTAAATTTCGATGCACCACTTCAAAGAACGTTTTTGGCTAAAAAGGTGGTGTCTACAACATTGGTTCTTAGTAATGCTCATGGGATCCAACAATTGGCTAGCATCCAACAAGCCACTTAAGTCTTTAACCAAATTACTTGGGGCCCTATATACACAAGTTACCTCCCCTTTCGTGAATGGCATTGACGACCAAGTAATCATCGATGCAAGTCATTTGGAATTTAGCCTTGACCATTTGTATAGCAGCCTGAGTGAAATACTGCTTGAGTCACCTTTGAGTTCTCCAACACGGGATGTGTCTCAAAAGGCAGGCCCTCTAAATGTAATGCTTTGAATTGAAAAATAATGTGCGAAACTCAAAATGATTTTTGTCACCTAAGATCGCTAGAAGGTGCAAGGGGAGAGGATAGACACCTAGTTTTCCAAACACGAAAGACACAATATACAATCCATTGCAATGTTCTTTTTAAGCCCCTTGAATGATGCTATCCAAAAAAATGAAATGAAATGTGTACAAGATACCAATTTTTTTTTATGTGCACCAAAGTGAATTATTTTCAAACACTAGATAGCAGTATGCAAGTCAAATTGTATTTGTCCAATTTTAAGCACCAACGCGAGTGTTTCTAAAAATCCTTGTCTTAATGTGGTCAACAAAAATAAATCACTCATTTCGTCAAAATAATGAAAGAATTGGTAAAAAATAGCATTCCATTTTAGAGCACCAAAAGCGAAGTGTTGTCCTAATCTACAAAAGCTTTTTGAAAATTCTTTTTAGAACACCAAAACGAAAGTGTGTAAGTTTGTGGGGTTCATTTTTATAACACCAATTTCAAAGTGTTCTAAAATAGAAAGCTTTTTGAACGTTCTTTTTAATCACTAAATCAATTTTTTTTTCTAAACTAGAAAGCTTTTTGAAAGATTCTTTTTAAGTTCCAAAATAAAAAAATTTCTAAACTACAAAGCTTTTTGAAAGATTCTTTTTAAGCACCAAATTGAAAGCTTTTTCTAAACTAGAAATCTTTTTGAAATATTCTTTTTAAAGCAATAAATTGAAAGCATGAGATATGTGGGGTTCATTTGTTAAGCACTAAATGAAAATTTTCCTAAACTATGAAAGCTTTCAATTTTTTTGACTTGGACCGTTTTCCTTCTCTACACTAAAATCATTAGTTTGTTCCTGGATAATCATATTCCATGCTCCTGCATATCCTGCATAAACAATGTTAGCACCCTTTAAACATTCAAACCAACAACCGTTAGCGTTAGAAAACAAAAAATAACTTGCAAATTTTCAAATAAAAGTAACAGAGAACAAAAGTAAAACTTTAAATCAAAAGAGGCCCTATCATTTTTTGCAAGTGCAGTTAGAAAAAGCAAAGAAAACTCTATTATATGCGACCGCATTCATATTTTTCAAAAGTGGCCAGGAAAAGGGCAACTGTGGCAAGAACAAAAAATTAACCACGTGAGTTTTCTGTAGCTTTTGCGTGAAGATTTTTCAAATATGTTCTTGGAACCTGCAATTGCTCAAAAACTCATGCAAATGTTAGTGTTAAGGATTTAGGTCCCACCGGGCATGCTAGAATGTATAAGGGGGATATCAGATAAGTGTGAGATAATCAATGTTAAATGAATTAAACAAAATCTAATTCAAAACAAGGATTTAGATTCATACCCATTACTCATGAAATGAAGTTTTAAAGCTATTGAAATCAACTAATGAAATCCTAAGATAACATAATGAATTCAAAAACAAAAAAAAGTTTTCCATCCCATGTTGAAGTGTATTCACAATGATGTTGGAAAAGCCTCCATTTGTGCATTGCAAAAGCTTCAAAGTTGTGTGATGTTGATTGAAGATGTATGTAAACTTTGTCAAGAAATTGGTTGTGATTCCAACATTACTTTGTTGTGTAAAAGATGTCAATTCTCCAATTGTTTTTGAGAAGAAATGATGTAATACCCCTCTGTTTTTCTTTCTAGCTGGATAGTGTGTCCTTGTTTGCTTGGATGTGCTTTTTGGTTATCGAGATACTTTACCATGTGTGTGTTATTTGATTGCTGTTTATAGAGTGATAGTCTATTTGTGTGATGTGATGTATCTTATCTGATGCTTTATTTGACATGTTTTAATTGGTGTAATGATGATTAGTTATTGTAACATGTTATTGCATGAGATATTTGTTTATGATGGAACTGTCAGTCTATGATGAGTGTATTGGTGAAGGGGACGAGATCGCATCACTCGCTGTGAGTGCCCTATGATTATGAGATTTCCACTTCATGGTGTGTTTTATTATATCATATATATGCATGTTCGATATACTCTTTGTTCGCAGGTTGATAGGTACAGGACATTGACTCCACCTGATTTCCAAGTTGAGCGTGTCCATTG
>VDFB02019320.1:0-25225 GCA_007258455.2 Sequoia sempervirens
AGTTTGGCCATTTTCACATTGGGTTTTGCTATTCTCAGCAATTTTGCAATGTGGATATGTAGCCAATATTGGTTAACAACTATAGGAACATCTTCTATAATACTTTCTTGTTAACAATAGAAGCCTTTCTGGAGAATTTATTTGATTCATTGTTTAGGACATCAAGATCCTTAACTACTTTTAAGACTTCATAATTTCCTATCAAAATATTTTGAATTTTCTGAAATCTTATTCCGTGAGCCATCCCGTGTAACTGAAAATTCTAATTAATGC
This sequence comes from Sequoia sempervirens, assembly GCA_007258455.2. Classification (NCBI taxonomy): domain Eukaryota; kingdom Viridiplantae; phylum Streptophyta; class Pinopsida; order Cupressales; family Cupressaceae; genus Sequoia; species Sequoia sempervirens. The sequence continues at coordinate 274 of VDFB02019320.1, forward strand.
ATGATTGTACCTTTGCTAGTACATGGTTGCAAACTTCCTCTTGGAAACCGTCTTTTTCAAATTGGAGATCTAACGCCTCAAGAGGGTTTGTCACAAAGTAGATTGCATTATGGGCATGGGATTAGTATGCACTTATTAGGAAGCACTCAAAGTCTTCAATCATATGACTTCTTACAGTTTTTATGCAAGTTGTTTCCTCCTTGTGCTTACCAATACCTATCTTTGTAGTGCTCTTCTTTCCTCAAATATTATGGATTGTCCTAATAACAACTTCAATTCCTTCAATAGGAGAAATTTCTTTAACCTTTGCAACATCTTCTTCCATTACCCTTTGATGAATCTAATTGGTTATAGCAGCACTCTTGCTACTAGTCTTATTACTGATGAGAAATCCAAAGCATCCAATGTATTTTTCAAGAAGTGTCAAAGTTGTGTGATATTCACTTCACTCAATAACATCTGCACCTCCTACAATTCTCTGATATGTACTTGAAACAAAATCAGCTTGATCTACTGTAAGGATTTTAATTGCAAATTGAGATGAAAAGTGATACCTTTCTTCAAACCTTTTCCAGTATGTGTCCAAATTTGCAGATTTGATCTTCTCCCAAATGTGCATATTGTTGCAAAGAGTAACTTCCAAATCTGCAACCAAAAGAGTTACAAGATTCTTCTGTAGTGTTCCCTCTTCTGCCATTTCTTCCTTGTGCATCCAGGGGTGATGTTCATGTTTGGAACTTAATTCCAAACTTGTAATTTGTTTAGCTCCTTTGTCTAACTGTGATCCTAGGAACAAGTGCCTAAACAGCATACTACAATTATTCAAAAATTCTAGAATTTCAAAATGATGTTTACCTTACTTATTACCTTCCAGTATGAAACCTCTAGTAGTCTCATCTGTCTGCCTCTAATGATACTTCTTTGTCACTGTATTTGCTCACATTCAATCATAGATTATTTCAAACATCACTTTCTCTCCCATTGTAGCATGTAGCTTTATGAACTACAGGCACTGAACTCTCATAGCCTTGTCAGCATTCACAATAAGTACTTCATATTCTTCCTAGGTCAGATTTAATTTCCAAATACATAAAATGATGAGTCTATTCCCCATATTGAATTTATCAAACACTTTGCCTTCCTTGTGTTTGAAAATATCTCTAGATTCCCATATTAGAATGTATAGGCAGCTTTGGATATAAGGATCTATGTACCTCATTAGAATTATCCACTCACCATGAGTGAGCATGAAGAGCATGACCACTTGGAGACCAAGGAGGGACCAAAAAAGGGGGAAAACGTTTAAGGTAACAGGTCAATTTCAGCCTTCACATTTCTTTCATTAATGATTGGTACTCATGTCTACTTGTTGTATGGTATAGCAAGGAATGGCGAGTGGGGGTTGCTTGGTTGCACAAGGCTATATGGCTTCTAGCAAAATCAGCATAGTCAGTAGTATGTACAGCAGTATGGACATTTTTGAGTGTTGTACGCATGCATATCTTTTCATGGCAATGTTGCCATTGTAAATGTAATTTGATCCACTTCCTATATGGTATAGCAAGGAAAGAAAACTAATGCCATTTGTATGGGCAAGGAAGGGAGACACTATGCTCATCATGAATGAGCATGGGAACAAAATGCAACCACTTGAGAATGGCAAGTCACTAATCGTGTGTATCAAGTAGGGTGAAAAAAGCAGAACATTCCAAGAGAGGAAGCTTCAAATAGCATGCAATTGGGAATCCCCACTTCTACAAAAGAAAAAAAGAGCATCACAATGGGAGGTTGTAATGTCCCCATTTTTAGCTCTACACTTCCCAGTGACTGTTGGCCTATTTCCGGATACTCGTAGGCAAGGCAGAGGCAGAATTAGGGTTTCTAGTTGTTTGGAGGTCTCTTTTGTGGATTCAAGGGTTTGCATGTCGGAGTTTTGCAGTTTGGTTTATGGATTCCTTCTGGGTTTTCAGAGAGCTTCAGAGGGATATGACATGCATTCAGGGATGTGACATGCATTTCAATCAGAGGTTTGCATGTAGGATTGGTTTCTAGATTCTTTTTGGGTTTTCGGAGAGCTTTGCAGTGGTATGACATGCATCTGCATCTGACAACCTTTTCCGGACTTACTATTTTTAGTAAGTTGCAACGACTACCCGGTTTGTGCTCAAAATGCATTTGGAATCACTATTTTTAGCAGTATGTTGTTTATAGTAAGTGCTATTTTTAGCAGTTCAGTTTGGGGGTTTCCGGAGGGTTTCTATTTTTAGTAGTGGTCGGTCATGATGTTGCTATCTTCAGTTGGTCACAGAATTCTTCTATGGCTCTTCAGTTTGCTCAGTTTGGGTGTTTGGCACATACTTACTATTTATGGCAGTGCTATTTATAGTAAGTCATCTTTGGGGAAGTTGGTCCCAAGCCATTGTACTCGCAGTAGTATTATTACTCAGTTTATTTTCGGAGACCCTAAGGTTGCAGTATTGGTTATTTGTTTAATTCGACCACTTAATTCATTTTATAAAGTTATATTATAAATTTAAGTTGAGGGGGAAAGGTGATCATTCAAAAAGTACCTTGAGCCTAGTGAAGCAACTTAAAGTTGTTTTTAAAAGATAAATTGATATTATATTTGCTTCTTGAAGTTGATGCCTATGGAGAGAAATAAATTAAAATGTTTTAATTTTTAAAAGACTCAAGAAGGGCGTTGGATTTAAGGAGGAATTAAGAAGTTTTTGGAGTCCAGTCGCTCTAGCTCCTTTATATTTTCATTTTGGCTCTCATTTTCACATCTTAGCTTTGACAACATAACAGAATGTTGTTGGATTTCTTCCAAAGTGCTTGGGTTGCGAACTGAGGACGGAAACCCTCTTCGCTTAGGATGGTTTCGATGGTGAAATATCCTCCCTAATCAGATAGAGAGTGATTCTACAGTAGGGATCACATAGCACTTCACAGATTTTAGTTTACAAGGGTTTGGCGATTGAAAATGAAGATTTCATTCTGGGTATTGCATCATTGGAATCCTTAGCTCAAGCCGCCCCATTCAGAGTATTCACTTGCAAAGTTTGGCGAAGATTTGAATTTTCTAAAGCAGGTCGAACTTCTCTAGGTGACACACTTTTCTGGGCATCATTGAGCAGGGGTTGCTGTTGTATAACCTTTGTTCCAGTTCAATATTCAGTGCTGGTTGGTGGTTTTTGAGGCGCTGGAAACTCAGAGACAAACATTGCTTGATCGTCCTGGGAATGGGAGGTGTTTGGTATCATATTGCTGCTGTTACGAAGTCATTATCAGGTCTGAAACTTCATATATCAGGTCTGTCACAACCCCTAAGGCAATAAGTTATGGTATTGGCTTATGAATTAGTTATTTCCGTTATTAGTATCTTTCTTATGAATGTGAATTAAAGGATTAAATAATTGCTTTAGTTGTTTTATCTCTTGGCAAATGGGCTGAAAAGATGAATGATTATTTGTGCATTATACAACTATAGATGATGTTGTGCATTATATAGAAATGTGAATCAGTATGTTAAAAAGGCATAGTCTCACGGCTTTTTTGATTGTCAAGTGATTGCAGGACCATCAACGCAAGAAAGGAAAAGGGACCGTCATCAGGGAGAGGACACGGTTGACAAGGATCTGATTGTTATCAAACTCTGGGAATTAAATGACAACACAAGATGATCTTGGCCTCGGTAAAATAAATAATGAATAATAAAGTCCTAAAAGAAAACATTAAGATATTAACACTTCATAAGGGAATTTTAAATATTATTATGGCAACTTTTAAGTATTCAAATATTAAAGCTTCGAATTTAATAAAGGAGAAATAAAGTTAAATCGCTAAAAGGAAAATGCATTTGTAGTGGTTTCGCGCGGGGGGGAAAAGAGGGCTGATGAATTGGAAGCGGAACACACCGCCAGAATCATCGTGCTTGCTTTGTAACGCCTTGCATTCAAGAGGCTCGATGGGGAATTCGAAGGAGCATACATTTAAGCGTCGGCCTCGTCTGGGAAAGATCATTCCTTCTGAACAATCGTTATTTTCTTTTGGTCTTGGTCTTTTGAAAAGGGGGAATACCATTCTTCCGCCATGGTGAGGGTTCTGTTATTTTCTTAGTCTTGATTATTCTTCCTTTGGAGTCGGGCGGGAAAAATCCATCATAAGCGAAAGTGATCTTGAACGCCATTCTCTTCTTTCTGTTTCTCCGAAGTAATCACCGGTGGCTCACGATTCTCTTATCGGGAAGCAAGTGGAGCAGGATTCGGGGTCAGTAGCAGTTGCAAATAATACCATTAGGCACGTAGCTATCTCCATTTCCTTCTATCTCTTATGCGTGGTATTCAAATGTGCAATAATTTCCTTCATCGTATACGCGGGTATGAGAATATAAATCTTGTTAGATCTTTTCCTTAATTTGATCGGCATTCCTTCAATCTTATCTCTGCTCTGAAGCTTTAATGTTGGAATAGGATAGCCTCTGTCTGGTCTACAACTCTCTTCCTTAAATGTGTAGGCCGTCTATTCTTCCTTAAACGAAGCTATATCTTCAAGTAAATCTGGAAACAACTTTCTCCTCATTGCAAACTTCATTTTCCTTAAAACGCCTTCACCAAGCAATATCGGTCATAGGAGTTTTCTTCTTCATATGTTCTAGGACTATTCCCTTGAAGCGGCAATCTTTACCTGAATGCGTTATGTTTCTTTTAATCTTCTGTTGTTACATTTGAAATTTTTGGCTTGAGTCTAAATGGAGACTTCATAACATCTTGTTATAGTGCAGTGTTTACAAGCACATATTACCTTGACCACGAGCGTTTTGGAACCTTTTAGGGTTATGGCTGGCAGTGCGAACAACGGTTTCTTCCTACAGGACCTTGGATTAAATGTCATAAATAAGTGAACCAAATGAATTTTATTAGCAAACGGTAAGAACCAGAAACTTGAATATTTGTTTCCATGAATGTAGAAACCAGAAAACAAAACCTTGTATAATCATAAAGAGCAAGGATGTGTGCTGACGGCACAGTGATGCCATATTCAATTAAAAATCCTTGGCCAAGGTAGATGCCAGTTCGGCAATGTCAGCTTCCATGACCCAGATATACTCTGGTCAGGATGATCCTTCTGATAGGAGGAACCTATAGAGGAAGGATCGATCAGTAGTATAGGATTGTGGACATCAGGCTCAGAGATCTGATAACAATTGATCCTTGTTAATTGACCTCGTGAAGGGCGGGTTCTTCAGTTGAAGAAACTCGGGAGACCAGCAGGTCTTGGTTGGGCGGTAAAGCCCCTGATGATGATTTCTTTTCCTTTCTAAATAGTATTGCCAATGAAGATGGAGTTAAATGCAAAAATCTTTCTTCTCGCTCTATTTCCAGGTACAAAGATCTGAATGTGTACTATTTGTTGAAATATTATTCATCTTGAAATTTGAACATTGTTTTTAGCTGAAATTGCCGTTACATGTTAGTTATTGTTAAATTATACTGTATAGTTGAATTCTGCAAGTTAGTTGTAGAAGATTAAGATAACCGTTGTAAGTAAACCCTAGAATGGAAGTTATTTTTTTCATGATAAAATGAAACTGCTTCTGAAAAATCAGTTAGAAACGTTGGAAAACACTAGATCTCTTGAAAACAATTAGTTACAATTCAGCTGAAGGTAGTTACTAGTTAAACCTTCGTAACCGTAGATCAGTTGGATGTTACACGTGGTATCAGAGCAACCGGGTTCGGCACTGAACCTCGGGCTCATCATGCAGATTTAGGGAACTAAAACAATTGTTGATGTTGTTCCAGGATGGTGTTGATACGACAAACACCTCAGAAGAAGGTCCGTGACCCGATATCTATCCGGATGTGGAAGATCAGGTTATCTTACGACTATTCAGACTGTTCTCTCCCATCGGATACTGAAACTATGGCTGAAGCCCTAACAAGACTCCGAAAGGAGAGGAAGAAATGGACGGCCTTGAGAAAAGAAAAACTGAAAGTCAAAATATTGGTTGAAATGATCAAAACCAACACCGAGAAATATGCTCAACTGAAAACCCAACTTGAAACAACTTCAACCTCGGGTTACAGACCTCTTCTGTACACCGGACTCCATGATCAAGAGAAGTCCAACCGAGCTAGTGAAACTGAACCTTAATCATGAAACTGAGACTATTATGGAAGTGCTAAACATTTTGTAATCCTTATAAGGAATCTACCATCGGAATGATGGAAATTTTGTACTATTTAAATTAAAAGAAATATCGCAGGATGCGATAGAGAATTTTGTATAAGTAAATCACAAGATGTGATAGAGAAAAATTTTGTAAGGATCAAGCACAGGACGTGATGATCCATATTTAAGCAATAAATAAAAAAAAAAAAAATTGTTTGCATCAACCGAATTTTGTAAAATTACTTTTTAAAATGCAAATGTGTCTTGATGTCTGAAAAAAAACTAGATGAGTTGAGCAAGTAATCAAGTCTAAAATAAATAAATGAAAGGACTAATTAGAGCCATTAATGTATCTTCAGGATATCATCATAATGGAAAATCCTGGAAATGGAGTAAGGGAGGACCAAAATAATAACCCCATGGCCAAATTGGACCAATTATTAGCCTTGATGAATGCAACCCAGAATCGAATAGCTAACTTGGAAAGAAAGGTGGAAGGGCATCACGTGGCAAGTGATGATAGAACGGAAAACCAAAGCGAACAGCAAGGGGAAACTTCGAAAACCTTGACACTGGAGCACAGGAAAAGTAAATTGGCTGATGAACTAGCCAAAGATATGAAGAAAATCAAACCCCCTAAGTTTGAGGGCTCTGTGTCGGGTGATTCCACAGAGGCATGGTTGACGGAGATGGAAAAATACTTTGAGTTGAGAGATTATTCTGATAATTCAAGAGCAGCCTGGGCAGCCTATCAGTTGGCAGGAGAAGCTGCCACCTGGTGGGAAAACAAAAGAGCGGAAATAGGTATGGCAGCAGCTGAGGTGTCATGGGAGCAGTTTGTACGATTATTTCGTCAAAGGTGGCTTCCGCAGACATATTATGACCAAAAGTTGTTGGACTTTGAGAATTTGAGGCAGGGAGCCCTATCAGTTAATGAATATTGGGAGAAGTTCACTCGTCTGTTGAAGTATGTTCCCCTGTATCAGCAAGATGAAAACTTTCGAGTTCGGAAGTTTATAATGGGATTGAATAATCGGGTAGGAGGTCCAGTGGATGTTCTGGCCCCACGAACAATGGATGAGGCCTATGAAAAGGCAGTTAGACAAGAACAGAGGCTAAAGAAAGATGATTCTTTTCGGGACAAGAAGCGCAACAAAGGCAAGTGGGAACCGTCACATCAAAATTTCAAAAAGAAGGGTCATAACCATAACAGATTTGAAACCAAAAGAGACAAAAGGAATAATTTCAATAATAATGGCAAGAAGGATGAAAACACTGTCAATAAGGGATCCGAAAAGAAAGGACCACCAGGAGGATGTTTTAATTGTGGAGGCGAGCATTATGCCAACCAGTGCCCACTCAAGAACCCGCAAGGACAGCAACAGCGAAAGCCCTTACCACCTCAACAAACGGCCTTTCAACAACGAATTCATGCCGCAGTTGACAATCGTCAAGCTGAGTATCAAGCTACCCCTATAGAGACTCCAGGTATGCTATATGGAAACCCCGTAACCATCTTAATTGATACAGGAGCCACATAAAGTTTTATATCACCCAAGATATTGCATAAATTTCCTAAAAGAACTGGGTACATGGCTAACTCTTGGGTTGTAGAATACGCTAATCAGACGAGAGCTCGGGTAGAGCAGTGTCTGTTTGAAGCTAGGGTAGAACTTCCAGGCTTCACTACAGAGGTTAACCTGTATGTAGCGCCTCTAGGATCCTACGATATAATCATTGGGATGAATTGGCTAAGGGAACACAGGGCAAAGGTAGACTGTTATACCAAAATTGTAGAATGTATGGATGATTTGGGAAATTCTGCAAAAATACATGGGGTACAACGAGAAGTCAGGACATGACAAATATCAGCCATGCAACTCAAAAGAAACAAGAGGAAAGGATGTCAAATATTTGCGGTCAAAATGGAAGAAGTTAGGGAATATAAAGAAAGCACATACCTTGATGTTATGATAATGCAAGCCCAGAGTCAGAAAGGGGAAATGGAGATCGATTTCAAAGAAGAAACTTTTGCTGATAAGTATCCCTACCTTCGGGAATACCAAGACGTGTTTCCTGAAGAACTGCCTGGGTTACCACCTAGAAGAGTGTTTGACTTCACCATCGACTTGGTTCCGGGAGCCGAACCAGTCTCTAAGGCACCCTATCGGATGACTACTGTGGAGTTGATGGAGCTAAAAACTCAATTGCAGGAATTGTTGGATAAAGGTTTAATACGACCCAGTGTTTCACCTTGGGGTGCTCCAGTCATATTTGTGAAGAAAAAGGATGGAACTCTTCGCCTGTGTATAGATTATAGGATGCTGAACAAGCTTACCATCCGGAATAAATACCCTCTACCTCGTATAGACGACCTATTTGATCAGATGAAAGGGGCAGCAGTGTTCTCCAAGATAGACCTAAGATTAGGGTACCATCAACTCAGGCTAAAAGAGGAAGATGTTCATAAAACAGCCTTCCGAACCAGATATGGACATTACGAGTTTACAGTACTGCCTTTTGGACTTACCAATGCTCCAGTTGCATTTATGAATCTGATGAACAGCATATTCAGAGATTGTTTAGATAAATTTGTATTGGTTTTTCTTGATGATATACTCATCTATTCTAAAAATGAGGAAGAGCATCTTCGACACCTTCAAATAGTTCTTCAGCGGCTAAGAGAGAATAAACTTTATGGGAAACTATCGAAATGTACCTTCTTCCAGAAAGAAGTGCAGTACCTAGGACATATAATCTCTGCTAAGGGAATCGCAGTAGACCCAGCAAAAATAGAAGCAATTGAGAATTGGCCAGAACCTAAAAATGTTCATGAAGTCAGAAGCTTTATGGGATTGGCAGGATATTATCGGAGATATGTCAAAGATTTTTCTAGAATCGCCCATCCCATCACGTCTCTCCAAAGAAAAGGAAAAAGGTTCGAATGGACAGCGAAGTGCCAGGAAGCATTTGACACCTTGAAGGAAAGATTGACGACTGCACCAATCTTGATCGTACCAGATCCGAATGGGCATTTTGTAGTAATAACAGATGCGTCTGGAGATGGACTGGGAGGAGTATTAATGCAGGAAGGAAAGGTGGTGGCCTATGAATCTAGGAAGCTGAAACAGTATGAACAAAATTATGCACCACATGATCTCGAACTAGCAGCGATAGTACATGCCCTACAAATGTGGCGACATTATTTACTTGGAAAGACCTTTGAGCTTAAGTCGGATCATCAAGGGTTGAAATACCTATTTACTCAACCCAACCTAAATGCACGACAAAGAAGATGGATGGAATTAATATCAGACTATGACTTCGAGATCAGCTATATAAAGGGCAAGGAGAATAAAGTAGTTGATGCCCTAAGTCGGCGAAGACATATAACTGCTATGGCAACTATCCACACCGACTTCAAAATGCAAGTTCTACAAAAACTAAAAGAGGATACCTACTATAATCAAATACGGGAAGCTCTTCTGGAAAACTCTCAGGATTCTATTTATGAGGGATTCCAGATAGAAGAAGATGGACTTTTGAGATTTAAAGGTAGGATGTACATTCCAGACTCATCAGAATTAAGGAAAACCATTTGGAAAGAAATTCACTCCGCACCGTATTCAGGCCATCTCGGAATAACCAAAATGTTAGCAGATGTGAAACCTCTATATTTTTGGAAGGGAATGAAGAATGATGCAGCCAGATTTGTCGCAGGTTGTTTCGAATGTCAGAGGGTTAAAGCTGAACATCAACATCCAGCAGGGTTATTACAACCCCATAGTATACCAGATTGGAAGTGGCAAATTATAAGTATGGATTTTGTACAAGGGTTGCCAATGACAAGAAATAGACATAACACTATACTAGTGGTAGTAGACCGACTCACCAAAGTGGCACATTTCATACCAGGAAATTTGACATATGGGGCTTCTGTAGTTGCGCGAAAATTTGTGCAAGAAATATTTCGTCTACATGGTGTACCAGAGAAAATTATTTCTGACAGAGATGCTAGAATAACATCTAGATTTTGGCAGACATTATTTTCTGCATTAGGGACACAACTAAATATCAGCACAGCTTATCATCCTGAAACGGATGGCCAAACCGAAAGGGTTAATCAGATCTTAGAAGACCTACTGAGAATGTATTGTATGGATCAGCAACATAAGTGGGAGGAATATTTACCCTTGGTAGAATTTGCCTACAATAATTCATATCAGTCAGCTATCAAAATGGCACCATTTGAAGCTCTATATGGCAGAAAATGCAGGACCCCTATCAGTTGGAATAGATTAGAAGACAGGGTTATTTTAGGACCAGAGATGCTCCAAGAAATGGAAGAACAGGTCAAGTTAATTAGGCAAAGGTTGAAAGAAGCTAATGATCGTCAAAAGAGTTATGCCGATGCAAAGCGAATTCCTAGACAATTTGTTGTGGGAGACAAAGTTCTCTTGCGTGTCAAACCACATAAAAGCTCTATTAAATTTGGAAAGACTTCAAAGCTAGCCCCAAGATATGTGGGACCTTTTGAAGTACTGGAAGTTATCAATCCCGTGGCTTACAGAATTGCTCTACCACCAGCTCTCGCCCGATTGCACAATGTGTTTCATGTATCTTACCTTAAGAAATATTTTGCAAATTTTGAACATATGATTGACTGGAAATCTTTGCGGGTGCAGGATCCAGGGGTGATTACTTTAGAGCCAATTCGAGTGCTCGAGACGCGTAAGTTGCACTTACGTAATCGAGAGGTGGTTCAATGTAAGGTCCAGTGGGACCAGTACTCAGAAGAGAATGCCACCTGGGAGGACTATGATGAAGTCCTTCAGAATTTTCCTTATTTATTTTCAAACCATATGGAATTTTGATTTTAGAACTTGAATATATAAATAAGTAATCATCGAGGACGATGATTCATAAGGGGAGGAGTATGTCACAATCCCCCCTAGAACTTAATAAGTTATGGTATTGAAACATGGTCGTTATTTCCGTTATTGAAAATTATCTTTCTTATGAATGTGAATTAAAGGATTAAATAATTGCTTTAGTTTATTTTTATCTCTTGGCAAATGAATGAAAAGATGGATGATTATTTAATTACGTAAATACAACTATAGATGATGTTGTTACGTATATAAATGTGAATCAATATGTTAAGAATAGTCTAACTCTGGCTTTTGGTGTCAAGTGATTGCAAGACCATCAACGCAAGAAAGGAAAAGGGACCGTCATCAGGGAGAGGACACGGTTGACAAGGATCTGATTGTTATCAACTCTGGGAAGTAAATGACAACACAAGATGATCTTGGCCTTGGTAAAATAAATAATAAATAATAAAGTCTTAAAAAAAAAAGTATTAAGATATTAACACTTCATAAGGGAATTTTAAATATTATTATGGCAACTTTTAAGTATTCAAATATTTAAGCTTCGAAGTTAATAAAGGAGAATTATAGTTAAATCGCTAAAAGAAAAACGCATTTGTAGTGGTTTCGCGCGGGGAAAAGAAAGGTCGATGAATGGGGAAGCTGAACGCACCACCAGTATCATCGTGCTTGCTTTGTAACGCCTTGCATTCAAGAGGCTCGATGGGGAATTCGAAGGGGCATACATTTAAACGTCGGCCTCGTCTGGGAAAGATCATTCCATCTGAACAATCGTTATTTTTCCTTTGGTTTTCGTCTTTTGAAAAGGGAAAAAATACCATTCTTCCGCCATGGTTAGGGTTCTGTTATTTTCTTAGCCTTGTTTATTCTTCCTTTGGAATCGGGTGGGAAAAATCTATCATAAGCGAAAGTGATCTTGAACGCCATTCTCTTCTTTCTGTTTCTCTGAAGTAATCTCCGGTGGCTCACGATTCTCTTCTCGGGAAGCAAGTAGAGCAGGATTCGGGGTCAGTGGCAACAGCAAATAATACCATCAGGCACGTAGCTATCTCCATTCCCTTCTATCTCTTATGCGTGGTATTCAAATGTGCAATAATTTCCTTCATCGTATACGCGGGTATGAGAATATAAATCTTCTTAGATCTTTTCCTTAATTTGATCGGCATTCCTTCAATCTTATCTTTGCTCTGAAGCTATAATGTTGGAATAGGATAGCCTCTGTCTGGCCGCAACTCTCTTCCTTAATGTGTAGGCCGTCTATTCTTCCTTAAACGAATTATATCTTCAAGTAAATCTGGAAACAACATTTTCATCATTGCAACTTCATTTTCCTTGAAATGCCTTCACCAAGCAATATCGGTCATAGGAGTTTTCTTCTTCTTATGTTCTAAGACCTTTTCCTTGAAGCGGCTATCTTTTTCTGAATGCGCTCTGTTTCTTTTAATCTTCTGTTGTTCTGACTAGTACACTTGAAACAGAGTCTAGCTGAACTCGCAACATACTGTTATAATTCTGGAATAATTTTTACAAGCATATTACCTTGACCTTGAACTGTTTTGGAACCTTTTAGGGTATGGCTGAATAGGTCTGAACACTGGTTCTTCCTCTAGGACAACCGTTAAATATCATAAATAAGTGAACCAAATGAATTTATTAGCAAACGGAAGAACTAGAAACACGAATATTTGATTTCATGAAGGTAGAACCCAGAAAACAAAACCTTGTATAATCTTAATGAGCAAGGATGTGTGCTGACGGCACAGCGATGCCAAAATCAATTAAAAATCCTTGGCCAAGGTAGATGCCAGTTCGGCAATGTCAGCTTCCATGGCCCAGATATACTCTGGTCAGGATGATCCTTCTGATAGGAGGAACCTATAGAGGAAGGATCGATCAGCAGTATAGGTTCGTGGACATCAGGCTCAGAGATCTGATAACAATTGATCCTTGTTAATTGACCTCGTGAAGGGCGGGTTCTTCAGTTGAAGAAACTCGGGAGACCAGCAGGTCTTGGTTGGGCGGTAAAGCCCCTGATGATGATTTCTTTTCCTTTCTGAATAGTATTACAAATGAAGATGGTGACAAATGCAAAATCTTTCTTCTCTCTCTATTTCCAGGTACAAAGATCTGAATGTTTACTATTTGTTGAAATAATATTCATCTAGAAAATTTGAACATTGTTTTTAGCTGAAATTGCCATTATATGTTAGTTATTGTTAAATTATACTGCATAGTTGAATTCTGAAAGTTAGTTGTAGAAAACTAAGATAACCGTTGTAAGTAAACCCTAGAATGGTAGTTATTTTATTATGATAATTTGAAACTGCTTCTGAAAATCAGTTAGAAACGTTGGAAAACACTAGATCTCTTGAAAACAATTACTTACAATTCAGCTGAAGGTAGTTGCCAGTTAAACCTTCGTAACCGTAGATTAGTTGGATGTTACAAGGTCTGCTAACTCATTGTAAAATTCTGATTTTTAAGCAGAAAATGAATGCTCTTGATGCATATTGTTGTTTCTATTGAAAGCATCATTCTCTAGAGTGTCTTGTTCATTGCAATCACTTCTTATGCTATATACATCTTCAAACACATGTGAAACAAACTCAAACATTTCGTTGAACAAAGCAAACCAGCAAACAGAGACTTTCAAAAAAAAAAAAAATCAGGGGTGTATGTTACAAAGGTTACATAGCCACCATTATTGTATTTTGCATAAAATATCATCATAGTTGTAGTACAAGGATCCATATAACTTAGAGTTGGCAGTGACTGCCATTGAGATGATCATGGGAAGGACACCAAGGAAACATCAATTCTTATAGCAATTGCAGGTTACAAGTGTGATAGAGCACTCCTACCTCCTATCTCAAAGCACCTGAGTGTTGAGCATCACCATGGAAAATAAGCGGGGGGGGATGTGAGGGATTCTTGTTCTTGGCACATGGACATAGAAGTTTCAAAGATGGAGGAAGATATTCTTCTATATTTCAAGAGTAAGCTATTGTGGTACTGATATCCTCTATTAGAAGGGAGGTATGCACCATAAAGATTGGGGAAAAGATAACACAACAACTAGTGTTATTACTTATGAAGTTGCAAGCTCAAATAAAAAACCCAGAGGAACTAATAATGGAAAATTGTTGGTTCTATAGGGGGTGGTTGAAACTGTCAGTTCTTCTAAGGGATAGTTTCAAACCCTCGGTTCTCTAAGGGACTGTTTCAAAATCATCAATTCTTCTAAGGGATGGTTTCAAAACCGTCAATTCTGTAAGAGCACTTGCAAAACGATTGGTTCCCTAAGGGCAATTACAAAATTGTCAGTCAAATGAAAGGGATGCCTCTTTCATCCTGAGTTCAAACTATGCGGACATGAAACAAACAATTCAACAATTCCTCTTGAAATTCCCATTCTAGAGCCTTCCAATTCCAATGCATGAGGGGGATTCTCCAACAACTATTTAAAAACATGAGGTCAGATTGGATGATCAAAGACATTCCATAGTGAATGCATCATCAAAGAGAGGCTTGGCAGAACAATCCAATCTTCTAGTTGCAAAGTACAATATACAAGAGAGTAAGACTAGAGCACAAAGGAGGAAGTTCTAGGCAAACTAAACAACTCAAGAGTTTGAAAGCACTCGAAATCAAAGAGCACTAGGAAGAGAGAAAATGCTTGGAGTGAGTTTTTCACATTCGTAATTGTTTCTATGTTCCAAGGATGGTCAAAAGATGTGCATTTGCCACTTCCAACTGCTTTTTTTTTCCTTGAGGTTTCCAGGATAAATTTGTCTCTCTTTATGGTGTGATTTGCTTCTAATCATGCTTGCTTATGAAGTATAAACCATCCTTCCACTTCGAATGCATAATATAACTACAGTTCAAAGGAATTCCACAATCATTTTAATGAAAATTCAAGTAGCATAGTATGGGTGAGATTTAGTTTTCACCATTAATTTACATAAGCATAATCTTGTAGAAAATTGCAGAACATTGTACCTCCTTTCCAAATCACCATGCAAGATTACAAGCCGTGGCTCAATAATAGAATCACAACACAATTGTGAGGTCATAACACACTCTTACAGTGCCCTTCACACTTGCTTTTAATTACATATGTTACTAGGACTAATAATGCAGACTTACATGCTTCCTACACCTTGCTATAATTTATAAGCAACTCTAGATGCTTGGATTGCACCCAAACATCCATGGAGATCAAAAGCCATTCAAACACTAGCTAAGTAGGCGTAAATAAATGGAATTACTGTTACTACATGTATATTTTGGCAATTCCTGTTGGAAAATGTGTGCTTATGCCTTGCATAATGATCGTGTAACATTGTTCTTGTTAGAAAGGTGTGTAGTACACCTTGTGTAATAAAATTAAATGTTGTTATAGGTTGTGGTCCACCTAGGGTGGGATACCACACTTAGTGCTGGATTATTTCTCCTATTGTAATGTTGTAACATTGGAATTGCAAATATTATGGGGTGGGGTTCATATAGGGACAAGAAAAGGACAAGTCATCAGAAAGTGAAAGGTCAAACTTGGCTGCTTGGGTTGAATAGGGCAAAGAGGGCCACGTGAGGAATCCACAAAATGTAAATGGACCCTTGGGAATTGGAAGAGTCGCACAGGATATTTGGATGGATCCGTGACTCTTGGCTTCATGGTCTTGGGAAATCATTGTTGGATTCTTGTTTGCTCCTTGCTTATATATAGAGTGTTGGGATTAGTGGTTAATACAAGCAAGTTGCATATTCTTGTGTCAAGGATCCAAAGAAGGCACAGCAACAAACATTTGGTTACATGGTGTTGTTTCCATATGATGTTGGATTGATCACAAGGAGAGCAATGCATAGAGTGCATTGAAAAGAGGTCCTCTAAGAGTGCATGTCACATTGCTATCAAATTTGGCAGGTTGAATAAATTGGTTTAGCACAAGTGAAATTCTCTCTATATTGTACTTATGCTTTTGATAATATAGTTAGGTGGTGGTGTGTTTCTTGTCAGGTTTTTTCTTGAGAGAGTTTTCCAAAGTATGTTCAATGTTCATATGTGTGAAAACTTTGATTTTTCATTATGTTGTACTAGTTTTGGATCTTGTAACCTGTTTAACACAATTCTTCTCTTAGGATTCTCAATAATTTCCTAACATTTGGTATTAGCTTGTTGCTTGGTAGGAGGGAATGTTGGCCTTAAAAGAATATTTGTTTGAATGGGAGCTTTGCATAGATGAATTAGTTTTCTGTGCATTGGAAAATGGCAAGCCTATCAGAAAGAAATTTATTCATTGCAAAGTTGCAAACAAATGTCTCAGATGAAACAAATTGAAGGGTATTCATGGCACTAAAGACATGAGCCATGCTACGATAGAAGTTTTGTGTGGGAACATGGTTGTTTGGTTTTTTGCTTTATTTGAGCCTTTATGCAATGTATACAACAAGTGGGAAAATGTCGGAAAAGGTGTGTTGTACACCTGGTCGAATGGTATTGTAATTTTGTTGTTGTTGTTAGGAAAGTGGGTTGTACACCATGTGTAATAACATTGTAGTATTGTTGAAAAACGCAGTCCACCTAGGGGAAGCCACACTTAATTTTAGGACATTTTCTCATGTTGTAATGTCGTGTTTAACATTTCCATAAGGTTAAACAAAGAGACAAATCATCAAATGTGAAAAGCCGCACTTGGGCAATTTGGTTGAATAGGACAAGGAGGGCCATGTGAGGAAGCATCGAAATGTGTAGAATCTTGGGGAGTGCAAAGAGACACTTGGGGGATGTGAGGAGTCATATGGGGCATTTAGATGGACCCATCACACTTGGGTTCATGGTTTTGACAAATCATTGTTGATTTTTTGTTTTGCTTCTTGCCTACAAATAGATGCTCAAGTTAGTAGTTAATACAAGTAGGTTCCATATTGTTGTGACAACATCTAGAGAAGACATGGCAATGGATGTATGCTTACATGGTGTTGTTCCAACTTCCAATTTTCCATATGTTGTTGGATTGATCACAAAAAGGAGAGCAAAGAATGGAGTGCATTGAGATAAGGTTCTCTAAGAGTGCATGTTGCAAGTTGTCTAAAAGTGCATGCTATTAGATTTGAGAAGTTGAAGAAACTAGTTCAATACAAGTGAAATTCTCTCTATATTGTAATCATGCTTTTGATAATATAGTTAAGTGGTGCTATGTTTCTTGTAGGGTTTTTATTGAAAGGATTTCCTAGAGTAAATCTAATGTTTCTATGTGTGTGCGTCTTAGCTTATCATTTTGTACTGATTTTTAATTATGTACCCTATTCAACATAGTTCTTCTCTTGGGACTATTTGTAATTTCCTAATATTTGATGTCAAAGCTTAGTTGCTTGTTGCTTGTTGCTTGGGAGGAGGGCTTGTTGGCCTTAAAATATTGTTTGTTTGAGTGGGAGCTTTGAGTAGGTGAATCTAGTATTTTGTGCATGGGAAAATGTCAAGCTTGTTAGAAGGAAATATGTTAGTTTGCAGACAAATGCCTCAAATGGAGGACAAATTTGAGGGTCTTTATGGTATTGACGACTTGAGCCATGTTGTAGAGAGAGTTGTTTGCAAGAAAATGGGTGGTTGTGAATTTGTTGGTTATAGATAGCTCTCAATTGGAATCTAATTATATTCTAGGTGTTGAAGATGAAAAAGTTTGTTTTTGTTTTATTTGACCCTAATGCACTATATACAATAGGTGGGACAATATTGGAAAAGTTGTGTTGTAGACCTTGCATAATGATAGTGTAATGTTGCTTTTGATAGAAAGGTGGGTTGTACACCTTGAGCAATACCATTAAATTTTGTTGTAAATTGTGGTCCACTTAGGGTGGAACCACACACTTGGTGTCAGGATTATTTCTCCTATTGTAATGTAGCATGTAATACTAAAATTGCAAATATTATGGGGGTCGCATATGGAAAACCAAAGGACAAGATACTAAAAGATGAAGGTCACGCTTGGGGCACTCGGGTTGAATAGGACAAGGAGGGCCAAATGAGGAATCCTCAAAATGTGAAAAAACTCTTGCAGAATGTGAAAACAATCTTAGGGGATGTGAAAAGTCACATATGGCATTTGGATGAACCCATGACTCTTAGGTTATGGTTTTAGAAAATCATTGTTGATTTCTTGTTTGTTCCTTGTCTATATATAGAGTAGGTTATATATTGTTGTCACAAGATTCAAATAAGGCATGGCAATAGATGTATGTATGGTTACATGGTGTTATAATAAGTTTCCATATGTTGTTGGATTGCTCATAAGAAAGAGAGCAATACATAGAGTGCATTGAGAAGAGCTTCTCTAGCAGTGCATGTTGTATTGAGAACATGTTCTCTAAAAATACACATCATAAAATTTGATGAGTTGAAGAAACTAGTTCAGCGAAAGTGAATTTCTCTTCTACTATAATAGTTAAGTAGTCTTCTGTTTCTTGCAGGCTTTTTCTCAAAATGATTTCCCAGGAGAAATCTGATGCTTTACGTGTATGTGCTTTGATTTGTCATTATGCAATATTAGTTTTGGATTATGTAACCTATCCAGGAAAGTTGTTCTCTTAGAGTATCAGTATTTTCCTAATAATTCTAATATCTTTATATAATTTTTTATATAAAAACTTGGGGAACATTTTCGTTTAGAATTCGCAAGCAAATCCATTCTTGTGAAAAAGTTGTCAATTAGCCGAAAAAAAGATCTCATTAATAGAAACCCCGCCCATAAGATAAACCTCTTTACTTTTGTCAATCTACCACAGTGCACTGTTGTCCCATTTCTTGTTTACTCATTACAAGAACGCATGAACCATAGCAATCTCAAAGAAAAATTATTGGCAAGAAAAGTGTAGTAATCTTTATCATAAAAAACTGAAATAGGAGCTTTGTAAACTTACCTCTTCACTGAAAGGATTTTTGGGTATACTTGGAAACCCACCATTACAATCCCCTTCCCCACAATCAGCAGCCTTGCTGATTACCACTAATTTGTTTCCCCCATGTTTTTTCGGCCCCTGATTGCCGTAACAAAGTAAATAGACACCCTTAGTAATCCATTCATTCATGCCAATATATAACCCACAAATGAAAAATGTGAAGTTACAACCAAAAACTATATAAAAACTTACAGTGAATTTCAGCTTTTGTTTGGGTGCTGTGATTCGGAAGCGCCCCGCACTGGATATTACTGCGGAACAACAACATCTAAGCCTGCACTCCATGCAATTCTGTATCATTTTTACGCTAAAACGCATACCATTTCTTTTTTGGATTTTTCTTGAGCAAATGCAGTGTATAGCAAATAAATATTTTTTCCCGATACACGGATGGGATAAAAGTTGTATTATTGTTTTTTTCTTCACCGTGCATAAAGAGAAAAAAATGTATGGATGGACGGACAGAATAGGTTGTAATCTGACGTGTCTATACACGTGCAACAGGGACGTTTCTTATCTATGAAAGTCGGTGATGAAGTGGAAGACTGTTTTGCCACATGTCTATGGGGTGGGTCCCATGGAGGGGTAATCAGAATAGAAAGTGGTGGTTGTACGAAATGCAAATTCTATGCATGGATGGGTATTCTACGCCAGCACTTAAGATTGGATTTTATTCGACATATTTGCTTATTATTAGATAAGATTCAATAGGATTTACAAACGACTTAGGGATTTACAGCCCGGTTACAGCTGGAAGTGACAAAGTCATTGAGGCGGCCGAGCGGGGAAAAGGGGAAAAGGACACATGAAGTCAAAGCGGACCCGGGGACCCACAAACCTTGACATAAAACAAAGCTGGGTTTGACGGATCCGCGGAAATTGGATAGTGAGTGCGTTCAAGTGGAGCATCAGAGAACTGCTTTCCTTTTGGCGTCTTCTACTTCTGGCATTTAGGGATCTCTGCGTACAGTGGGCTTCAGATCTGTGGTGGACCCTGGGTTTTTGCCTTTTCAACAGCAGACTTCTCGACAGTGGGAACAGGTGTGCCCCACCTCCAATCTCTTTTCACTGGTGGTTCTGTTTAACAGATAGGCTTTTTATCTTAATATCTTTCTTTATAATATTTCAAAACTCTGCATCTTCAACACAAAACATCTACCTGAAATCTGGGGAGTGTGGGTCCAATTTTAAACTTAAATACTCAAACCAAGGCAGAAACATCAATATCAGTGGTGGGTCTATCAATGGAGATCTCAAAATGCAAAGATGGCACACATAATGTTTTGTTGAAAGAACTTAGGGAAAACACTGAGAGAGGGAACAAAATGAAACAGACCAAAATGCTAGCACCACACTTTCTCAGTGATTCCTCTTGGAATATGGAGCATCAGGGCTGCACACAAGTTAGAGAGGGTTTGACATTTGTAAATGCCAAGCAATACAAGAGGATCTTGCAACGTAGGCAGGCCAAAATAGCTAGAAAACTAAGATGGCTAGGGCACAATAAATTTATTACTATCCTTCCAAAAGTTATTAGTTTCAATCTGACAACCGTCACATTTGAAACTAAGCAAGAGCAAGTAAAACCAGTGATAGAAATTCTGGAAAATCATGAAAATCTGGAAACTCAAGCTGGAAATCTGGAAAGTCAAGTGGAAAACTTGGAAAATGAAGCTGAAAGGATATATTTGCAGAATCAACAGTTTAAAGATGCCGAGAGAGGGAAGCAGGAAGAAGCAGCAACAGAGGGAGATGTGGAAGATGAAGGTCAGGAGAACCAATATAGTCCTAACTCAACCCCTTTAACCTGGTCTTCAGACTTGTATGTTAATGAATTAATGGAGTTAAAGAAGAGATTTGAAGGTTTAGAAGTCGTAGAACAGAGAAAGTACAACAAATGGCAAGAGATCATGGACACCAATCACAAACTCTCTCAAGAAAACAAGTTTTTTAGAGAGGAGATAGTCAAACTTCATGCCAATCTGAAAATGGGTCAGCAAGAAATATCAAACATGAAGCAGGAGATAAAGCAGATCAAAGAGGGAACTTCCACAACAGAAGTGGAGGAAAGGAGCAACCCACTACTAGCGGAGTTCCAATCAGCAATAGCAAGCATAGAAATTAGAGAAGCTAAGCTGAAGGAACAACTGGAAGAGACAAAATCATGGGCACAAGTAACAAAAGGGACAGCAGAAAGCCAAAGAGAACTCATAGAGAAGCAGATTAAGGTACATCTAGGGGAAGAAAAACATAGGAATGATAGAGCAGCAAATGTAATAATAAAAGGACTGAAGGACTATGGGGAAGGGGAGCACACAGATAAGCTAATTAAAGGCTTTTTAGCGGAGAAGGTGAAGTGGGTGGGGCATATTGAACAAGCAAGCAGAATTGGTAAAGTGGCACAAGATGGCAGGAATAGAAATGTAAGGGTAACACTAAAAAATGCAGAGGACAAGAGCAGAATTATGAAGAACAAAAGGCTTCTCAAGGGAACACAATTCTACATAGATGAAGATCTAACCCCACTACAATTAGAAGAGAGAAGAAGAGAATGGGCAAAAGTGGTAGCAGCAAGAAATGCAGGTAATGAATCTTGGATGTATAGAGGGAAAGCTCAATTCAGCAACAAAAATACACATGATAAATAGGAAGGCGGGGCCCCCCAGGCACACCTCTCACTGGTAAGCTGGAACTGTAGGGGCTATCCTTGGAGGAGGGGGCCTGGTTTAGGGCCCATAGCTGAGGGGATGGACATAATTGCCCTCCTTGAAACACATGAGCATGAGAGCTGCAAGGTTCCGAACTTTGAAGGTTACACAAAGATGTCAGTTTGGAATGAGCTAACCGAAAGCGGCAAGGGATATGGAGGGGTAACAATTTTAGTAAGAGATTCTTGGGGAAAAATCATACAAGTTGAAAAGGAAGATACAAATAAGCAGTACATATGGATAAAAATAAAGTTAAAGGAGAACATAATTTATCTTGCAGCATGTTACTTTGCTCCCCATGGTTCAAAATTCTACAAGAAGAAGAAATTAGACAAAGAAGACCCATATGCAGCCTTGAAAAATGACATAACAACATATAAACACAAAGGGGAAATCATCTTAATTGGAGATTTTAATGCTAGAACTGCAAATAACCAGTCTCTTTGCCTTGATATTGAGATGGGAAGAGGGGACAACCCTTTATGGCTAGAAGAAGAAGGGAATCAAAAGTGGGAAAGATTATCTCAAGATGGAAAAGGAGACATCACACTGTATGGGGCAGAATTATTAGGCATGTGCAGCTTGTATGATTTAATTATATGCAATGGTTTAAAAATGTGGCCTAGTTCTGGGAACATCACATGTCACACATACAATGGCCAAAGTGTGGTGGACTATGTTATAAGCTCAAAGAAACTCGTGACAAGTCTAATAGGCATGGAGGTAAAGGAGTGTCCCATAGAAATGAATTCATATCACAATCCAATACAGGTGAAAATCAGCATACAAAATGGTATTCAACGGCAAGAGATGACGCAGTATAATGAAAAGAAAGAAGCTACTCAAGGTTCAATCCTTTTGACGCAGGAAAACCAAGAAACCTTCCGAACAACGCTGGAAAAACAATTGCACGAGGTGGGAACCAATGGGATGTTCAACTCAAATAAAAAAAGTATAGACAGCACCATGTTGACCTCTATTATTCTCAAGGCCCTCAATTCTTGCAAAAGGTCTAGGCCTAAAAAAAGTGATAAAAATAGCTTTCCAGCTAACCCATGGTACGATGAGGATTGTAAAGCAGCAAGGAAAAGGGCTAAAAAATGGGGAAATAACAAAGAATATGTAAAGTTGGTCAGACTGAAAAAAGATGTGTATATGCAAACTAGAAGGAAGGAGTTAATATTGCTTGGGAGGCACAACCCAAGGGGCTTTTGGAGAGAATTGCAGCAACAAGACACGAATAAAGAGAACAATATTTCAGACCTTGAATGGTTAGAGTATGCAAAACAACTTTATGAGAGGGGGCAAGATAAAGACAGCCCTCCAATAATTGACTCAAGGGTTAAACTTTTTTCTTCGGAGAACATTAAAGAAGGAATAAAAAGGTTGGCAATGGGTAAAGCTCGTGATATAGATTGTTTACAGGCAGAACACTTAAAATGGGGATTGGAGGCTCTCACACCTCATATTAAAAAAATATTCAATGAGGTCCTTCAATATGGGTTTCCTGCAAATTGGACGACTAGTGTTGTCATCCCTCTGCTCAAAGGTGGTGACATCAACAACCCTTCAAATTACCGCACTATAATGATCAACCCTCTTTTTGGCAAACTTTTTGGGAGTATGATAGAAAGGCGGATCAGTGTTTGGGCGGAAAAGGAGGGAAAACGCGCAAAAGGGCAAGCGGGCTTCAGGCCAAAACATTCTACTATTGATCATTGCATGACTCTTAGACACTTGATCGAGAAAGTCTGGGATAAACAAGGAGAGGAGGTTTTTTGCTGCTTTGTTGACTTCAGGAAAGCTTTTGATACGGTTCCTAGGAGCAAATTATGGAGTAGGATGGAAGAATTGGAAATTCCAATACACTATAGAGCTGCTGTCCATAGGCTGTATGAACAGGTTTGGGCCAAAATTCGAACCAAACAAGGATTCTCAGAACGTTTTGGAAGCGATATCGGGGTCAAGCAGGGATGCCCTTTATCCCCTACTTTATTTGGGATATACATTGACAAATTAGAGGAGTGGATCGATAAGTTTGGTGGGGGTGGGGTCTACTTGACCAATTATGTCATAAAGCTGCTTTTATATGCGGATGATCTGGTCTTAATGGCAAAAACAGCACAAGATTTGAAGGAACACTTAAAAGCGCTAGAGCTCTTTTGCCATCAGGTGGGGATGCAAGTGAACACTACCAAAACTAAGGTCATGATCTTTACCTTGAAGAGAAAGAAGGTTCATAGGGAATTTGTTTTTGAAGGCAGCCCCTTGCAGGTGGTCAATGAATATAAGTATCTTGGCCTTGATTTCCACAACAAACTCAGCTGGGAAACGTGTAGAGAAAAGAGGATACAAGGGGGATGGAAAGCTTTACACTCATTGCAAAATAGATGCAGAAGGGCCGAGTTATGGGATTGGAAGACAAAGAAAACTCTTTTTGGGCTTTTAGTTGTTCCAGTGGTGCTATATGGTTGTGAAGTTTGGGGTAGCAACACCTCAGCAAAAAAGTGGAGACAGATAGAGAGATTACAAAAATATTTAATCACACAGAGTCTCAGGATTAAATCTACTGTCCCTTACGAGATTGTTCTAGCTGAGGCCGGGGCTTTCCCTGTTGAAGCGTCTGCTATGTCTCGGTTGCTAAGCTATCTAAGAAGACTAGATAACATGGAGACTCATCGCTGGCCAAAAATGGCAGCAAATGAAAAATTAGATAGAAGAAAGAGCACGTGGATGAAACAGAATATCAAATGGATGAGCAAGTGGGGTATTAGCATAAGTGAGTGTCCAAATGCCAATAGGGAAATAAAAAGGTATGTGCAAGGAAAGT
This sequence comes from Sequoia sempervirens, assembly GCA_007258455.2. Classification (NCBI taxonomy): domain Eukaryota; kingdom Viridiplantae; phylum Streptophyta; class Pinopsida; order Cupressales; family Cupressaceae; genus Sequoia; species Sequoia sempervirens. The sequence continues at coordinate 24,834 of VDFB02019320.1, forward strand.
TCAAAGAAAGCATGTGGAAAGGGCCACTTGGGAGGAAGAAAGAATACTATGTCAAACATTTTAACCCTACGCATGACCACACACAAAAGACCTACATCGGAATGGAAATAAAATGGAAAGCGAAAATGTTGATAGCTCAGATTAGAACAAGTTCGCACCAGCTTAGATGTGAGACCGGAAGGTGGATGATACCTAAAGAGGAGTGGGCAGACAGAAGGTGTAGATATTGCACTCAAGGAGTGGTTGAGACAGAATGGCACTACATCAGGGAATGTTCAGCTTACAAGGACATTCGGATCAATTATACTGAGACATTAAAAGGGAACAATTTGGGTGATCTGTTTGAAGAAGAGAAGATAATAGGGTTTGCAGATTTTCTGATCAAGATACAC
>VDFB02019322.1:0-13547 GCA_007258455.2 Sequoia sempervirens
TATGCCATAAAGTGGAATAAGACATAGTTCATTTCCCACATTAACCCTTAGAGGAAAGTTTATTCAACTTTCACCAGTTTCAGCAACATGCATTAAACATATTCAATAAGCACAATCAACAAACATGAAAGATGGAACAAAAAATATGAGCACAAATTTTTACGTGGGGAAAACCATTTTGGGTAAAAAAAAACCACACTCCAAAAGCTCAGATCACCATTGTATTATTCAACAAAAAAATACAATTACATATACAATTATAGGCTCTAAGCCTTTACAGGAGATTTACATCTTGTTCCATCTGGAGGTAGTCTGACAACATAAACCTTCTCTAATTCACTCTCCCCTTGTCATCTCCCCTATGTGTTATGGAATTACATTATAGTCTTCAATCATTCTAGGAAACCAATCGTTACAACTTCCAAACCAACCAAGTGCCACCAAAAAACTTAACTGTCACTAGTTTTACTGTCGCTGAAGTTGTATAAGAATTTTGAAGAAACATAAATCCTCCTCCCTCTGAACTATTACCATCACACTAATATGCTTATTATTTATTGCTCTTACCACATACTATTGAGACATCCAGGAGATGACTTAGTACCTCCCACCGATACAAGGAAGTATCACCAATGAAGCTAGAAGCTTACCGCCATATCGTAGACACTTACATCTGACCATCATGGGATGGCGGGAACTATACCCCACCACCACAAGCCTCCTCATGAACCATCACGGGTCAGAAGGACACACACCGCACCACTACCAGTCACTCACATGGGCTATCGCGGGGTGATGGTACCCGCACTACCGCCGATCTCCTCATGGACTACCACGGGTGTGGTGGGGTAACCCCCACACTATCACTATTCTACCACCAGTCTCTCCAGCCACTATCGAGGGGTGACAATATAACCACCACACAACCACCAACATCTTGCATAGACTGATGAAGATCACGACGAGGTGGCAGGTAACACCGCCAGCCCACACTCCTCAATATAGACTACTGCAGTACTATGGTACAGTATGTTAAGCAAGACTGATAAAGACTCATACATGTTATGCCCTGCATAACCACCCCATTTTATTCTGGAACAAAATGGGTCCCCCTTCTCTTTTTGGTTTCGTTGCCTCTGTTATTTGCTTTGACTTTGGGAGTTCTTCTGTTTTCCTCCTGAGTTTGTCTTCTTGTTCTGTTAAATGTTGGTTTTGCCTCAGTCAAAGTTGGGTTTCTTCTTGTTAAAATTCAAGGCATGATGAACAATAGTGTATTTTATATGCTTTGAGGACTAATGGAGGCATTTTTTTTGCAGGATTGAATCGTGCACTTGATGATGTTTCTTAGGGAGCTCAGTTCAAAAGTATCCCTCATCCAGTTTGGCATAAAATTCCTCTAAGAGGAAATTCGGCAAGACCCTGCAGTTGTGTTGCCAACTAGCAGTGCGTTCTATTCATTTGGGATCCACCGGTCACCCAAACTTTTCAGTCGTCATGAGGATTTATATGTCTCTTCGTTTGGAAAGTGGTCACGTCGACCCTTAGACACTTTTTCGCATCAGGGAAAGGTCCTGCTGATACAACAAGGTTTCGGCGAAGGGGTTATTCCTCCGACATGAGGTCTGGCCGACATGCTAGGGTCTCCCCGAGGTGCTCTCAGTTCGGCGAAAGGAAGGCTTGGTCGGTGTAATGTCTCACCGATCAAAGGAGGTCTTGGTGACAATGGTTAGCGTCGACAAGATGTCTCACCGATAGGGTGAACTCTTGCCAAAATGGAGCAGCATCGGGCAGAGGATTTTTGTTTGGCATGAGGTCTGGCCGAAAGAGAAAAGTCTCGCCGAAAGGGGATTCTCCCTTCGGTGTAACGTTTGGGGCTCGCCGAAAGGTCTCAGCGAAGGAAGCTTGTCTCCCCGAAATGAAATGAGATCGCCAAAAGATAATGCCTTCGGTGAAAGGTCTCGCCAACATGGAAGAAGTCCCTCCGAAAAAGGATGTCATTAGGGAAACAAGGTCCCACTCGCTATGATCTCCTGCCGAACGAGTAAGGTCTCGCTGAAGTAAAGTGGGCTTTCGATGAAAGGAGGAGACTTCGGTGTAATGTCTCGGCAAGGGAAAGATGTCTCACCGGCATGAGGTAATATCGGTGTAAGGTCTCGCCGATCCATCGAAGTCTCAGCGAAATGAAGATGTAGTCAGAAGGATATCACCGAGAGGAAAGTGACTTCGGCAAGATGTCTCGACGACAGGGTGAACTCTTGCCGAAATAAAGCGGTGTCGGCTAAGGATTTGGGTTTTGCTTTGAGGTCTGGGCGACTATGGAGGTCTCCCCAAGATGGAATGTGCTTGCCAAGAGAAGAGGGGCTCGATATAAGGTCTTCCCGACTGCTTTATCTCTTGTCGACAACAATGGATTTTCCAATGAAAGGGATATCGATATAACCGAGGGGAACTCGCCATGACCTTTTGCCGATTGAAGGAGTCTTTCTGAAAGGAAAAGGAGCTCGAGCCCGGAGAATAAGAATGAGCTCGGAGAAGCTCTGAGCAGATGATTAGGGCTCAGGGAGATGTCTTCCCGAGTGTGATGGTCTCGTCGAGACGGAGAGACTTCGGGGTAGCATCTTGTCGACCCTCTAGTGTCTTGCCGAATGTGGGTGTGCTCGCCAAAGAAAAGAAAGGCTCACTAAGAGGTCTTGTCGAGCGAATGTTGTCTTGCCGATAGGTGTTATGGCATTGATATGACTTATGTAGCTCGCTAAAAGGTCTTGCCGATTGTCATATGTTACGCCGATGGCAGCTATGAGGTATAATCACATCGGGGAGACATGATTAGTGTCTCATCGACATGCGATTCCATTCAAATGACCTTTGACCGCCTAGGAGTCTTACGTGGAGTTTGTTCCACCAATCAGAAGAGGCTAAAAGGACAGACCATTAACTGATTGACTATCCCTGTGAAAGATCGTCAAAATACAAATGACATGGACTCATTCTGAGATCAAGGTGATGGATCAACTCGGGAACGATGGTGTTCAGATCTAAAGGGAGACCCGATGTTGCTTCCAGAGATAGTCAACGTGCAGAAAGATCTAGAGCAGGAAGGAAGTTGAGAGGAAGAAACTGCGAGTCATAGGGATAGCTATGAGGTATGTTGGCGAAAGGTAGATTGGTATTAATGACAATGCTTTAGAGCATTCAAGGTAGCTCTGCAAAGGAGTTCGAAGATGGAAATGGAGGCATGAAGTTAATGTTGTAGCTAGCTGTAAAAGATCTGAGATCACCCTCGGAGAAAGCCTTCACCAACATGGACAACGAGGATGCAATTCAATGTAGCATTAACTATATTCAAAAGATCTGAGGGCCGACCCTCCTACAACCAAGTGATATATTGTGTAAACCCTAAAATCAGGGGCTAGCGCATTCTTTTTGATACACTTTGTATATAGGGCATTCTGGCCTCTTTGTAAAAGGTTGGAAGAAGTTAGCAGAAAGAGAGGAGATAATAGAGTAGATAGGTCTAGAAATAGATTTTGAAGAATAGGAATTTTAGAAAAGATAGAGGAGACAGAACTGCATCCTGATTCTTTGTAATAGGAGCTTATTTTGCCTTCTTAGTTAGGAGTTAGATTCAGCAGAAGCCTATAATGTATTTTTCAAGATTTATTAGTATAAATAGAAACAATTTGGAGTCATGGATTTTCTGTACACTGGTGATTGTGCCAGATTTGTAAATGTTGCTTATTTGTTTCACTAACAATAGAAGCAACCAGATTAAAATCTAATTCAGATTGTGTTTCAAAATGTTGTTTATGTTACCTAATTTTCACCCTCAGGCTCAATTAGGCAAGGCATCTCCGTTGCAGATGTTCATAAGGGCCAGATGGGACGTCTCCAGTGAGGGTTACACTATACATATGATGACATTTCACAAGGGATTCAGTTGGGAGGCCTGCTCTGTTGGAAACATGCCTCAATCTTCTACGCTCAACCTCCATTAGAGCCATGTCGGCATGACATCTTCACTGTCTGGTCGACTGGCTACTTGATACTTTTCATTTTGAATAGGTCATTGTGACCTAGTTTCTGTCATGCCGAACGAAGCTACAGAGCCTATCGCTATAAAATTGAGGGTTCGGTATGACCTCTTATCACATGGATCTCTTTGGTTGATAGGCCATTCAATCGTGGAGTCGGGAAGACTCATGGCAAACAAGGGCTTCGGGGTAACTTCTGCCGCTCGGTGAAGGGTCCCAGCGAACAGTCGGAGTCTCGCCAACAGGAAAGGGAGCTTGCTGGAAAACAAGTCTTCGACGTAACATGGAATTCAGAGTGGAGTCCTGGCGAGCGGGGAAAGATCTTCGGTGTAACACGAGAGGCAAAGGGAAGTCTACAAGATGTCTCGATGAATCAAGGTGGTCTCAGCGATGCAAAAGGTCTTACCGATCAGCATGAGGTCTTGTCGAAATGAGGCGGTGTCGGAAAAGGGAAGAGAGCTCAGTGAGAGGTCTCATCAAAAACTAAAGGTCATGCTGACATGCCTAGCACCTTTGGTGTAACACGAGGAGTTCGGTAGGAAGTTTCACCAAAAGCAGAGAGTCACCCTGACAGGAAGCAGTTCGCCAAAAGGAAGAAAGTCGCCAAGATGTCTTGGCGACTGGCCAAAGCCTCGCTAAGAGTAAGTGATATCACCCGAGCATTTCGCCGATGACCAAAGGTCTCACTGAAGAGGTATGAGAGATATCGTTGTAGGTCTCCCCGACTTGCTTGTGGTCTCGGCCAAGGTTGGTGCCTTCGCCGTAATGTCTCGGCGAAGACATTTAGTCTCGCCAACTAAGTGGGGGGCCTCGATATGTTTTCCTTCGGCGGGAGTCTCACCGATAGGGAAGGGATGCTTTCGGCAAAGTAGGCGGGCTTCGTTAAGGATCTTAGTGAAGGCGAAAGTCTCACCGAAAGATAACGGCATTGGAAAATCAAGCGAGCTTTGCTACAAGTCTCAGCGAAATGAAGTGAGCTCGGGCAGACAAAAGGAGTTCACCATGAGGTCTGGCCGATAGAAGGAGTCTCGCCGACAATGAAAGACTTCGCCGAGACCGAGGACATCGGCATAAAGTCATGTTGAAGTAGGGATGTCTCCTCGATAGGATGTAAAGTAAATTCATCACTGAGAGAATGAGGAGCCCGTCAAGAGGTCTTGCCAACAACCCAAGGTCTCGGCGAATTTGATGCACTCGCTATGACTCATGTCGAAGGGATGAGGCTTCGATATAAAGAACAAAGGTCGATGTAAGGTCCTAGCGACCGAGGGATCTTGGCGACTGTCAAGGACCTCGCCGAGAGAAATTCATTTTGCCAAAAGGTCCCGCCAAATACTGAAGGTCTCCCCGACACGTATAACATCGGCACAGTTTCCAGCCATCGCTCAAATGTCTTGCTGACATAGGTGACCCCAGCGATAGAAACAGGAATTGGTATGACCGGTGGACTTCGCCATGATATCTTCGCGACCGATGGGAGTCATGCAGAAGAGGATCTGGAGCTCAGAAGAATGAATGTCTCGAGGTGACATCAAAAATTTCACGCCGATAGAAGATGAGGGGTCTCGAGGTAGCCTCTTGCTTTCGGTAAGATCTCTCACCGACACTCAAATGTCTTGTCGAATGGGATCTTGGGGCCTAAGACAAAGCGATTGGTTTTTCCAGAAGGTTTTACCGACTCAATGTTGTCTTGCCGAAAAATGAGCAGCTCAGCGGAATGAAAGGACCTCGGTGTGAGGTTTGGTGAAGTCAAAGTGTCTCGCCGAAGGAAAGCAGCTTTACTAAAGAAAAGAGAGCTCGCCAGGAGGTCTCTTTGAAGATGAAAGGTCACACCGACATGCCTGGTGCCTTCGGTGGAATACGAGAATCTCAGTATGAAATCTGGCCAACAGGCCAAAGTCTCGGCAACAAACACCGATCACGCAGAAAGGAATGTTACTTTCGAGGAGACTCAAAAAGGATATCTTACTTTCAGTAAGATGTCTTCCCGAATGAAGGAGGTCTCAACGATGGATATGGATAGCTATCGGCATGACTAATGAAGCCGCTATGACTCTTGTCGACGATGTGAGTCATGCCGATAAGTTGTAGAATGATATAATCGCGTCGGCAAGACACTTTCAGTGTCTCGCCGAGATGTGATTATTTTCAAAGGCCTTTGACCACCTAAAAAGTTTGCGTGGAATACGCTTGACCAACCAGGAGGAGCTGAGATGAGCCGTGGCAGTCTGATCAGAATGAAGAATGTCAACGGGATGAATGCAGCATGCATCTGTTGTGAGCTCAGGGCATTCAAAGTGTTCAGCCGAAGTAGTTTGAATGGGACATGACGCTAGGATTAGAATGAATGCAATAGCTGTGAAATATCTGAAGAAGGCTTCTCCAGGTAGTAGGTCTTCACCGACACACACATCATGGACACGTAGGGGTTCTACATTAAATTCAGTCAAAAGATCTTAGGATAGATCTTTCTGAGCCCGATATTTTTGTAGGCCCTAGGGGGCCGATACAGTCTGATATATAAGGCATTTTTTTGCCTGCATTCAAAAGAGTTAGTGATTTTTATCAATCCTTTCTCGACAAATGTATGTTTTGTAACTCAACTGGAATCTGGAATATAACACAGAGTTTACCTGGGAAGCTACTGTTAATGTTTGTATTACTCTCATTTCTGTATTTTAGACTATGCAAGTTCTTAGCCGTGTTTTTTCTAAAATCTGTATTCATACCTAAGGTTGTGAAATTCATCTTTCCTTCCTAAGATATGCATGTAGAGCAAACCTGTTAAGAATAGTGCATGAGCTGAAAGGGGTTATGTTAAGTAAGTGAAAAAGTTGTCTTTTGCTTTTAGTGTATGTTCTTTATGGGTTTGTTTTATGATTTCTTTTTAACTCGGTGTATCACCATAGGAATAGTTCAATTTAGTTTCATTATTTGTATGTATTCCTTCTCCTTTTACCTTCATAGAATTGCTAGTTTAGGTGATACCCAAAGGAAGCCGGCCTTCTCTGGAGGTTCATTTCAACTTCAGGCGACCCACAGCCTTGAGATGATCCCATGTTTCACCAGAAAGCTTAGTTCTTAAAAGTGCATAAGTGCATTTTCACCGGTGTATCACCGAAGAAAAATGATCCCATGTTTTCTGAGAAAAGATTAGTTCTTACAAATTCATCTTTCCTTCCTAAGATATGCATGTAGAGAAAACCTGTTGAGAATAGTGCATGAGCTGAAAGGGGTTATGTTAAATAAGTGAAAACATTGTCTTTTGCTTTCCAGTGTATGTTCTTTCTGTGTTCGTTTCATGATTTCTTTTTAATTCGGTGTATCACCATAGGAATAGTTCAGTTTAGTTTCATTATTTAGTTATTCCTTCTCCTTTTACCTTCACAAAATTGCTAGTTTAGGTGATACCCAAAGGAATTCGGCCTTCTCCAGAGGTTCATCTCAACTTCAGGCGACCCACAGCCTTGAGATGATCCCATGTTTCACTAGAAAGCTTAGTTCTTACAAATTCGCATAAGGTGCATTTCTCGGTGACAACAATTTTTGGCACGCTCGATGGGACAGAAATTGGATTGAACTGCTGGTTTAGTATGCAACCAGTGAATTCTAGACCTTATAGAAGTACTTTGGCATACTTGGCGACTCCACAAAGAGGAAGAACTCCATAAATCAATGCCTTCTCCAGTTTATGAAAAGAGTTCGAACAAGAAGCAGCTCAGGCCCTTTCGAATATCTGCAGTTGTCACCACTAAGAAGACCAGGCAGAGCAACAAAGAGGAAAGAAACAACAATTATTTATTATAGAAGAACTCAGTCCACTCCTCCATCTGTAGGGTCCCATTTCGCTGCACCAACAAATCCACCTCATATACCTCCAATGGTTGTGCCAAGGAATCAACCCTTTGTTGCTTTCAATGGAGGGATTCCCTTAAATTTGGCACAACACAACGACATCCCAATGGCAGCCTTGAAGAGTCTGCCCATTTTTACAGGGGAAGACCAAACTACTACGATTGAACACATGAGAGATGTGGCTTCGTTATGCGGAGTCCATCACATAACTCAAGAGGATGTTGCAGTAAGATTACTAGCCGCTTCACTAAAGGGAAGAGCTGTACAATGGTATAGGAGCCTACCAGTCAGTTCAATTGTAACTTGGGATGAATTTGGAGACAAGTTGCACAAGCAATTTCAAGACAGGTCTAATAACTTGTCTTTATTAGAACAATTAACTACAATCAAGAGGGCTCCACAAGAGCAGATGAACAACTTCAATTTTAGATTCCAAATAACCTGGGATAGAATCCCTAAAAAAATGAGGCCACCTCTAGAGTATGCATTTATGTACTTCTTGAGGGCTCTTAACAGCGACATAGTTGTTATGATACAATCAATGGGAGGGGTTTCTCTACCAAACACCTTTGAAATAGCCATTAGGGCTGAAAATAGCTTAATACAAGCTAGTAAACTTTCTCCCAGGCCACCAATGCCCCTATTCCCAGAGATTCATGCAAATATTCCCTTGCAGATACCTCCTTTTGCACCCTTTCCATCTGTTCCAACTGCTATAACACAAGAAAATCCTGCTTCAAGTTCTCCAAATGAGTTGTAGGAGATCAAAAGTTTATTGCAGTCTTTTGATAACAAATTTGTTAGTTTAGAAAAGCAGCAATCTTATAGTAGGCCCTACCAACAGCAGAATCCAGGTCAGCAACAAGCATATTAAGGAAGTAGGCAAGTCTACCAGGGCAATTATCAGGGCCCAAGACAGAATGTGAACACAAGACCTTTTCAGGCCTATGCTCCAGCCCCTGTTAGTGCGACCAAGGAGCTAGTTCCTATCCAAAACAACTTAGCATTAGACTATGAGTGGTGCTACCCTTGTAAACAACCCCACAATCAGGCTACTTGTTCAAATGGACTCATCAATCAGGCACTGATGATGCAGAATACCTCGAGTTCACAGCAGGAGGCACTTAATGATCCAACTCCACAACACCAGGATCAGCTTAGCAATGATGCCACCCTACTTAATTAGCAAGGTCAAGAGTTCTGTGGACTGAATGAAGATAGTTCTCCAGTTGCAGCTAACACCAAGGCAAATAAAAGGGCTTTTGAGCTTGGTCAAACGGCTGGCAAAGGAAAGGTAGCAACTACAGAACCATCCACATCTCGAGTGACTCCTGCTTGGCAAAGAAATCAGCAACTCCCGAACAAGGAGCCGCCACACCTACAAGCTGATCAAACTGGCATAAAGGTACATTCTAAAGTAAACCCAACAGTACCTTATAATATCCTTGATAGTATGAAGAAAATGAATGTTACAATGTCTATGTGGGATTCATTAGCCATCCCAGGTCAGAAGGACATGTTACAATCAGCCTTTTCAAGTTTAAAGATGTTTGATGAATCTGAGTCCCCAATAGGTCAAGTTAGGGTTGTGTTAACAAATAGTCCTCAGGGAAACGATCAACAGCCTAGCAAAGAGATAGAAAAAAGAGTTAAACCACCTCCTTTTTACGTGTCAGTGATCATAGGTGACAAGTTAGTTCATAACTGTATGGTAGACAGTGGAGCTAGTAGCTCTGTGATGCCAAAGCAAATTGCTGACAAGCTTGGATTAAAGTATCAGCCTTTAGAGAAGGGAGTATTTCAATTGGATGGAACTTCAGTTAATACATTGGGCATCATTAAGGATTTGAGTCTCACCCTTCATGCTTGTCCTAATTTTTCAATTCCCCAAGACATATGTGTCATAGATCTTCCACCTTTCTTCTCTTTGTGTTTATCAAGAGACTTTACAGCCAAGATAGGTGGTTATGTGTCGGCTGATTGGTCACATATGTTGTTCAAAACAAGATATGGGACTAAGGTTACCATCAAGTCTGAAAGGTTGGCTAAAGATCACATTGAACCATATAGTCCAAGTCCTATCAACGTTGTACCCATTACTCCAGACACAAATTGTGTTATTTCAGCTGACAGTGAGTTGGTTGCCGCTCAAGAACTTCAATCAGAAGTTATTCCTAATGTGTTGTTACATGAGTGGGTGGTTGAAAATGTGTTGGACAGTCCTGAGGAGCTCATTCAAAATGTCGGTATGGGTAACTATGTCATTCTTGAGCTTGACACAGAGATCCCAAACCTTGAAAAGGATTCAGGTCAGTTGCTACAACCACTAAGTGGACTTTGGGAGATGTTCTTTGATGGTTCCATAAACAAGAATGGAGTGGGAGAAGGTGCAATGTTGGTTTCTCCACAAGGGGATAGGTATTACTCTGCATTCCGTTTTGCTTTTGCATGCTCCAATAACATTGTTGAGTATGAGGGCCTCGTTCAAGGTCTTGAATGGGCAAGGAAGAGAGGAATAACTAGCTTGAAAGTCTCTGGGGACAGTGAATTAATTGTTAATCAAATAAGAGGCCTGAATGTTGCTAAAAATGGCGCACTAAAGTCTTACAGAAACAGAGTGTGGAACATGCTTGAAGATTTTGATGCCTTTAACTTAGTGTCTATTCCAAGGAACCAGAAAAAGCATGATGATAGGCTTGCAGCTATTGGAGTGCAGTTTGACATTTTAGATGACATTAGGAAAGAGAAAGTGCAGCAGTATGTAAAGGTTGTAGTCAGGCCGTCAGTTCCTGATAACAACATCCACTGGCAATTTTTTGACAGCGATGAATAGGTTCTTTCTTTTTTGCTCGAAGATCAGTTCTCCATGGTAAATCAAGCAAAACTCAAGCAACGGTATGATGATCAAGTCATACAACTGAAGACAAATAAGTTACCCAAGGGCCTTATTACCTTAGAGTCAATTTTCAGCACTGATGATCAGCTTAAAAAGGGTAAAGCTAGCTTGCAAATCAAAGAAGAACATTATGAAGAACTGGAGATTTTCAAAGGTAAACTTCTTAAGATAGGAAAAATTTGTTCACATGAAGATAAGCAAGCTTTTATTGCCTTATGCCAAGAGTTTTATGATGTCTTTGCTTGGGAGTACTCAGATTTGAAAGGTTTCGATCCCCATATTGTCCAGCACACAATTGAGTTAGAACCTAATGCTAAGCCAGTAAGACAAAAATAAAGGCCCTTGAATCCTAAGCTTGAGCCCTTAATGATTAAAGAGCTGACCAGATTGGTTGAAGGGGGTATTATCTTCCCAATTAAGCATACTTCATGGGTTTCTAACCTTGTACTAGTTAGGAAGAAAAGTGGTGAGATAAGACTCTGTGTAGAATTTAGGGACCTTAATAGATCATCCTTAAAAGACCACTACCCGCTGCCCTCCATGCAACAAATCTTGCAAGTAGTTGCTGGTTCTGAAAGATTTTCCTTGTTAGATGGCTTTTCAGGCTATAATCAAATGCTGGTTAAAGAAGAGGATCAGTTCAAAACCGCTTTCACAACTAAGTGGGGCACCCTGGCATACAAAAGGATGCCTTTTGGTTTATCCAATGCTGGTGCCACGTTTCAAAGGGCCATGGACATGGCATTTCAAAGTTTGATCAACAAGATTATATTGATTTACCTAGATGATATTACAGTTTATTCCAAGAATGTTGATGAACATTTCTTACATCTTAGGCAAGTTTTTGAAAAATGCAGAGAGTTTGGTATCTCTCTCAATCCAAAAAAGAGTATCTTTGATGTTCATGAAGGGAAATTATTAGGATACATTGTGTCAAAGCAAGGAATTACTATTGACCCTAAAAGAGTCAGAGCCATACTTGAGTTGCCATTACCAAATCACAAGAAGGGTCTGCAAAGCTTTTTGGGCCAAATCAACTTTCTGAGAAGGTTCATCCCAGATATAGCAAACCTGTTACAGCCTTTGACAACTATGTTAAAGAAGAATGCAGTCTTCAGTTGGAAAAAAGATGCTAAGAACAGTTTTGAAGAAATTAAGGAGGCCTTAGTGTCTGCCCCAACACTGATAAATCCAGATTTCTCCAAGGATTTCTTTTTGTATGTTGTTGGCAGCGCTAGTTCAATCTCTGCTATGTTGGTATAGAAAAATAGTGACAATTTAGAACAGCCCATAGCTTTCTTTAGCCAAATACTTGTTGATTACGAAGAGAGGTATTCATTTGTTGAGAAGCATGTTCTCTCTGTGATCAGAAGCTTAAATAAATTCAAGCCTCTAGTGTCAAACAATAAGATTCATATTCCGGTTGCCCACTCAAGTGTGAAGGAGTTTCTGTTGAACAAAGACTTGAATGATAAAAGAGCAGGATGGATCACCAAGGTCATGGAGTATGATGTAGATATTAAGATCACAAAACTGGTTAGAGGTAAAGGTCTTTGTGAGCAGCTTGCTACAGGGTCAAGTAGTAAAAATGAATTAGAAAAGGATGTTGTGCTTGCTAATACAAGTGAATTTCAGAATGCTCAAGATGATGTGCCTATGGGAACAACTAATTGGGTTCAAGATATGACCCAATTTCTACAAACTGGTGAATGCCCATTAGGATTAAACAGAGCTAAAAGAAGATACTTCAAATTGCAAACCATACCATATGTATTGTTAAACAATGTTCTTTTCAAAAAGGATTTGAATGGTGTCCTGTTAAGGTGCATTCACAGTCATCAGATTGAAAAGGTACTTCATGAGTTTCACAATGGAGCTGCAAGAGGTCACTTTGCCCCAAGAACTACTGCCTGGAAAATCATGAGAGCTGGTTACTATTGGCCCAGCTTGTTCAAAGATGCATATTCCTGGTTGAGAAAGTGTATCAAATGTGCTTTATTCTCGGGAAAGGAAAAGTTGTCTGCTATGCCTCTACATCCAATTCAAGCGGAGCAACCCTTCATGAGATGAGGCATTGATTTCATTGGACCAATTAACCCACCATCCAGTGCTGGTCATAAGTGGGTACTGACTGCTACAAACTATTTCACATGATGGATAGAAGCAATACCTTTGAAAGAATCAAAAGAGTCTTCAGTGTTGAGCTTCTATGAGGATATAGTCACTAGATTTGGAGTTCCCGACTCTATCATATCTAATAATGCCCTTGCATTTGTGGGATTAAGGCTAACTAATAGGGTTGTTAAACAGGGTATTCATGTGAATACGTCCTCAAATTATTACCCTCAAGGTAATGGTTTAGCTGAAAGCACAAATAAGAACCTCATCAGGATTATTAAAAGAACCATAGAGGATAATCAAAGGACCTAGCACATCAGTTTAAAGAATGCACTATGGGCAGATAGAGTGACTCCTAAGAGTTCTATTTTTAACTCACCATACTTGTTAGTCTACGGCAGAGAGGAAAGATTACCCCTATCTCTGGAGCTTCTAGCTTTGGACATTATACATCAATTGGAGATGTTTGAAGAGCAAGAACCAATGTCCATGAGATATGTAGAGCTCATGGAACTCGAAGACTTAAGGGACAAACCAATGAAGGATTTGGAGTATCATCAGCTCCAAACAAAGAAAACATTTGATAGAAGGGCTACAAAAAAAAAAAATTAGGGTGGGAGACCTCGTGCTCAAATGGGACGTTCTGA